>JAAAKG020009218.1:0-21141 GCA_010014905.2 Druon quercuslanigerum
TTTGTCATAGCAATCTTCTAATTTTCATTCATTAATCAAATGATTCAAAAATCTTCCTAATCAATAAACTTTATTTCGTACACTTCTCCCACTTACTATTTTTTTTAATCAATCCTTCATCCCCTAGAGTATGACGAGGCTAGAACGGACTGAGTCAAGCTTACCCTGAAAGGGATTTGGCTTAATGGTCTATTAATAATTGTTTATTTTTATAATATGATAGTTTTCCCTTTCTTTTGTCGCCAAATTACTAGTTTACGAAAAATCCCCTCTTTTATAGTAGTTATTTAATAGTTATACGGCATCAAAATTAAATCTTTGTGCTCATAGATATTTCTTTCAAAAATCATATACAGTAAATTCAAAACATCTAAGCCTTTTTGCAGAGAAATGCTAATTACGAAGAACTACAGAAATGACACACTAGGTAACAAGGAGTGAATCATTATTAAGGTAAAATGAAGAACATTGTTTTTTGAATTACTTTTCTTGGTGTCATGTTTATCGCCTACAGAAGCTCCAAAAATTAAAGGACTCAGCACAATTTATATTAAAATCCGGACCCAGTCAAATTGGCTAAAATTGCAATATAATATAGTTCAAAGCCTCCCGATCAAAAAATCCTAATGGGTACTAGTCCAAAAAATCAAAAGTTTTCGAGATAGGTGGGGCTGAAGGAGAAAAATTCAGATTTTTCAATAAACTCTGATCAGCACAATCACTGACAATACAAAATTGGTAAGTCCAGTCCAGCTAATAAGGACAAAAAAATGGAACTGACCTGGTTACTATAGGCGAAATCATGGCGCTCTCCTAACAGTGTAAATCCTGTTCGAAATATGAAAGGTGGAAGACAGTTCAGTCAATGAATGCAAGACTCTAGATCAGTCCAATTATCAAGGGAAAAGCCAGTCCAGCTACTAAGGGCCATGTAATGGGACTGCCCTGGCAATGTGATTTACAGTCTTGTCTTAACCGACTGGACTAATAACATGTGTTGCATTTCTTGGTTTGACTGATTTATAGTCTTGCCTTAACTGCCTGGACAAATAGCATGTCATACCTTTGTTGGTTGGACTGACCTGTAGTCTTGTCTTAATTATCTGGACTACAAAATATCTTTGGTAGTCCAGAGTGTCTTTTGTCTTGATTATTTTGAAAAATCTTCACATTGCCAGGGCAACCCCATTACATTGCTTTTAGTAACTGGACTGGCTTTTCCTTTGATAATTGGACTGATCTATAGTCTTGTATTCATTGACTGAATTGTCTTCCACCTTTATTATTTCGAACAGTATTTACATTGCCACGACAGCGCCATGATTTCGCCTATTATTACCAGGACAGCTCCATTTTGTTGCCCTTATTATTTGGGTTTACCAGTGTTTCGAGTATTGTCAGTGATTGTGCTGATCACAGTTTATTGAAAAATCTGCACCTCATCTTCAAGTTTCAAGCGAGACATTAGATTTGATTTTTGGGACTAGCACCCATTAGGATTTTTTGATCAGGAGGCTTTGAACTATATTATATGCAATTTTAGCCAATTTGACCGTGGCCGGATTTTAATAAAAATTGTCCAAGGCCCTTTTGACCAAAAAAATGAATAAGTAATTTCCAGAGTTTATAAAGCTAAAAATATTTATGAAAAAAGTTAGCAATAATTAATACTTTGTAAAAAAAATGCTCCTTAAAATTTTTACAACTAAAAAATGTTATGCAACAAATAAAAGGCTAGTAAGTGGAACTTTTTTAAAATCAGTACTGTGCAATAAAATTGTATTTTTCAATAAAAAATGATAAAAACAATCAAAATTATCACTAAAAGCTGTCAAATGGCAATCTTATTTGTACTTTTATTATTGATGAGATGAAAAATAGTAACTCCACAGCAAGAATGGTCCATGTTAAAAAAGGCGAAAAAAGTAATTTTATTTATAACAATTGCAATTGTTATTTAATGACTTTCTCTTGTGTCAAGACTAGGGTGGTCCAAAAACACTTTTCTTCATAGAGGGCAATGCCCCGTCCATTTAATTAAATGTTCGAAAAAAGTAATTTCCTTTTTTTAATTAATTTTAATTAATTACCCCGACGGTGTATTCAAAACTACCCTTAGAACCAAAAATGTTAATTCTTCATGAAATCGGCCCTTTGAGCATTTTATTCTCGTTTTTTTTTTTACTGAAATTATTTATTTTGGTCTAGTGGAATATGTATCAACATTGGTTAATTAATTTTTAATTATTTAAACACTTTCAGTTTGTTTATAAATTGTTTTCTTCTCAATATTTGTCGAACTGGCAGTTTATTGTCGTCAAGTGACATCCAACAACAATTAATTTGTTTAAATAGTATTTTTTCTACAAAATTTGTCAATTTTTCTTTGCTGCTATTAATATTAAAACTTATGATTGTTAAAAATAATATTTTTTGTATGCCTCTGAAATGTCTTAACAATTAATTGCTCTCTTTACAGATACATATTAAGGGACATCTATGACACTTTCGAGTATACTTGGGGACGTATAATTAGCAGAACTCTTCGAATTTTTGAAAAATAAAAAACATTTTTTAAACAAATGGAATTTGTTTACATAATTAAAGCTTAAATAACCAATGTTAATAAATATTACACTAGACCAATAATATTAATTTTTATTTTTTAAAAACAATTTTTGAAAACCAATTGAAAACCAAAAACCAAACAAAGGAAATTTGGTTAAATAATTGAAAATTAATGGAACAATGTTGTTAAGTATTCCACTAGATTAACATAAATAATTTTAGTAAAAAAGACGGGAACAAAGTTCCCAAAAGGTCAATTTTATAAAGAATTGACATTTTTGTTTCTAAGGGGAGTTGTCAAGGACCCGTAGGATGTGTTAGAGATGTCAAACTCAAATTTCTAATACATCAAATTTTTCGTTGGATAAGTCTCAAAAAGCCTCAGTTCTTTCCCGAAAAATTTTCTCAAACACTGAAAATTTTATTCCAAGAAATCAAAAAAGTGATTGTTCCTCATTTAATTTACATGGGAAACTTCGAATTAAAATCGACACCTGTTTTAACAGATTTTGTTTTAATTTTTATTAAAATCAAAATAAAAATTAAACAAAAATTGGGGTGTATCTATTTTTTTGTATTTGGAATCAGGGGGGGGGGGGGGGCATTGCCGCCTAGCATGAAAAAATGTCTGGCATGCATTTTTTTTACCACCCTAGTCAAGATATTATTCTTAAAATGAAAAGAAGATATTCCACAAGTAAGATTATTTTTTTTTTCTTAAGATCTCATACAAATTGTTCACAACAATTACAATTTTTGTGGAATATCAATTTCTTTTGTTAAAATATTATTTTTGAGAGAAAAGGAAATGATCATGCAAGGAAATGCATATTAATCAATACCGCAAAGTAAGTAGCACAAATAAAAAAAATATGGGTCCTTTGAATTTTTTTTATCCTTAATAGCAAATTAGAGAAATTAAAAAAAAAGACTTTTGCACACAATTTCGAACTTTAATTTTAAAATTTTCTAATTTTAAAATTAGCTAAGAAATACAACCTCTAGAACTTTTTGAACCAAACATTTCACGGTACTTAGGCTGTTTTGAAAGTCCACACATTTCACCACCAACATCAGTTTTAGCCAAAAAATGGTTCTTTTTTAACATAGTCCTTTTAAATCTTTTCAATAATTTTGTTTATGTCCATAAAGATAACCATATGTTTCTTTATTTCAAATCGAACAATTTTATAACAAATATTTTTAAAAATTGTTAAATTATGTTTGACTAATCAAATTCAAAAGAATATTATGCTCAATATATTGAACATAATTCAAAAGAATTATGTTCTTTTTCCAGAGTTACCAAATTAATCTAAAATTATTTCAACTGAAGTTAACGTTTACTTTATTTACACGCATGTAAGCAGCATCTTTTTTTTGTGTTTTGGAGCTTGAAAATCGGAGTAAAAAATAGTACAAAAATCGTGTACAACTTATAAACATTTTTTCACTATTTCGAGCTTCTAAGAACAGGATGCGGCTTATAATCGTATGCTTATATGCAACTAAACACAGTACGTTATTTTTTACTGGAAAATATATCTACATATAAAAGCTTGCAGACATTCTTTTGTCCATAAACAATCAGTTTAAATATGCAAATAATAATTGTTTTTACTATGATGCACTATGAAGCCCCAGCTAATGATTGTTTTAACTTATCGTTAACCCTGGTATATCGGTCATCCTTGTAATGTTTCCAAAAAATCACAAAAAATGGATATGCATTTTTTTCTTAAATTCGGCGTTCCGGAAAAACAATTTTTTTTGTTGCGAAAGACTAGATTATTAACATTTTTACAAGTAAAATAGTAAAGTACTCTTGAACCTCAAGATCATCTAAAAAATATGTGAAGTGAGGCGGCTGATAAAAATTCGGTATGTTATCAAGATGCACATTGTGCTGTAGACTTTTTAGATATTACAAGTGATTTCTGTAGTTATCTCTCAAATTTAAAAATGAGTAAATTACCTAGTATGACATACAATAGAATATATTTGCTTTTGATTCTAAGTGGAATCAATTCTCCTGTTTCATACGTGAGTTGCAAGAGTGCTTACTCCTAAAGAACGCTTAACAGTTGTGATACCACCATTTGATCCTCCAGTGATGTAATGTGCAGCGAGAGGAGCCTAAAAATATAAAAATATTATTTTAGTCACATAAACCTAGTCACATAAACCATTATATAAAAATCAATTTAAAATCGACTGTTCGAAAGAAAACGGATTTAACAAATATTTTCGAATCCAGAGCGTATAAACTAGTTTACGCTACTTTAGAGTGTCGTACCTCCATTTACGGATACATAGAGATATGTCACTTTACCGAAGTAGAATATACTTGATACACTCTTTTTTCGCAAATCTTTGTTAAGGCATCTTTCTTCGAGTGTAGAGCGTTGACCTTATTGCTTAAGTTAGCGTATAATGTAAGTGACCTTTCGACCGACAAACGCATCCAGAATGCTCTCTTAATTGCATCTTGCATTGTCAGCGATACGCTGCCGTAAGAATTGACGTGACAAGAAGTTAGTTTTAGTCCCGAAGAGCTAACCGGCAGGTCGTGCTGCTTAATAGAGCAGTCGGACATTTTATGTAAAATTTTAGTATTTAATGAAATAATAAATGGAAATAGTTCATTTCAATATATAAAAAGATAAACTTAAATTCAGCTATTTATGACATAAATTGGTGGCAGCAGTGATATGATCACCAACAGATATCCCATAGTGAATGAACAAAATAAAATAAATGATAATTTAATAAAACAGCCTAAATTAAGTAGGATTAGATAGATATTCAAAACATCGAAATTTCCGTTGTAAATAAACATGATACTGGGGAGCAGAGAGCAGGTTGAATTAAGTAGGGTTGTAAGTGGCTCCTTGCTGTAAAAGCTAAAAGCTGATCACGAATATCCAACCAGAACCGAGGATAAATGAAGCTTCAATTAAGCCCACCAATTTTGGATCCAGATTGAAAAAATAAGAGAGAAAAAGGCATTTTATCATTTAAAAACTAGTATACTGTGGCGGTTCTCTACAAACTCGTAAGGCTGGAGTAACATGCCTAAATTTTCCGTTAAGAATGGAAAAGCTAATCTATGATATTAATACATTATTTTAGTACGACTTTTTAAAGTATAGATATTAAATAATTGGAATGTTTGTAATGAAACAAGCGAGGTTTAATTATAGGGAAATAGACGCGAATAAAAATTCTTCGAAATCAGAGCCACCAACGACAAGAACCGAGATTTTAGAAAGTAAAGAAATTTTCCACACAGCGAAAAACATGTCATGAGCAAACTTTCCTTCTAGAACCACTAATCTTAATGACTTACTACGACAAATCTCATCCAAGTTAGAAAGAATTAAGACAAGTCTCAATGATTTAGCAAATGACAGAAGTGGTCAAACATTTTGAGAAGATCAAGAAACAAGTGATGACGAGGGCACAATTTAAAACGACAGATTAAATTTTTATACAATGAATTAGACGAGCAAAGAGGTACATGGAGTCAATAAGTATGGATGATTATTTGACAGATTGCAATTATTATTTGGGTATAGGCAAACTCTAAACTTGTTAAAAAACAACTTGATTAAATAATTAGGAGACAAACTGAAGCTTTAGAGTTTTATATCAAGATTCATAAAAATTCAAGTCAACATACGGCACTTTATTGTTAAAAAGAATGTTCTACCACAAAATCCGAAAACTGTAAATGCGGCTTTTAAAATGACATCAGAAGTAGAAATCAGATTAGGCGACATCAGAAGGTATCAACAACTTAGTAATGATAACGAAAAATGGAAAACTCTGGCGAAAAAAACGTTAAATCATAAATTGGAAATGAAAGGGGTAGAACTATTTGTAACCACTATAAAATTCCGGAATATCACGAAGATAAATTTTATTCCTCCAGTCCTAGTGCACTGGACCCAGGAGGTTTAAAAGAGGAACGCCCATCGACGCTGACAGATAACCAATTTCAAAACCAAGACTCCGATTAGATACTCCACATGCTCAGTTAAAATATTATACACTAGAAAGGAGAAAAATTATGATAAGACACCGGTACCAATGTGTCAATTATAAAACAGTCTATGTTATAAGGAAGATATTTTAAAATATATTAACTAATAAGTATTAATAACATTAATAATGAACCAGTAAAAGAAAAATATGCATTAGATCTAAAAATTTACAATAATTAATAATGGTATTTAATAATCACAATAATAATACTTTTATCAGAATTAGGATTGACAGCCGATTTCGAAAAGGGAAATATGAGAATAGGACCAAAAATACTGCATTTGGTGAAATCAGTCGAATAGCAAAACGAATTGGCAGTGGTCAACTTCGTAGAAGGATTCGCGATGATGACATATCTAAAGGACGGAGAACAATTGATTATTGGAAATTAAGAAAAAGTTGAAAACTGGTAAAAAGTTAACGAAAAGATGTGGCTAAATGCTGCTACGTGTTTATTGAATGCCAATGAAACAGAGTATAACCCAGAAATAATTCAAAGACTTTTCTCAAAAACTCTGACATAACTTTTAAAAGAGGTAAAGAATGAAATTCAGGAGATTATTACTTTACACAATGATATTTTTTCATTGGGAAATGAACCTCTACTACTGACCAAATTAACCCAGCATGAAATTCATCTTGATAACGATGATCTTATTTATACAAAACAATATTGTTATCCACAAATGCTTCAAGAGGAAAGTAAAATATAAATAAAAGATGTGCTTCAATTTGGGATCTGGAAATTTCAAATGGGAACTTGTAATAGACTGTAGGCAAACAAACTAAAAGACCATAACTGAAAATTACCCGTTACCGACAATCGACGAAATAATAGATCAGTTAGGGAAATCTAAATGATGTTCTGCTTTTGATCTCGCGAGTAAATTCCATCAATTAGCAAAGCACTCTAAAGATCAACAAGAGACAGCCTTTAATGCAACAAACGGACACTACGAGTACACCAGGATGCCTTTTGGACTGAAAAACATACTTTCAACATTTAAGCGTATGATGAACAACGGATAAGAAGTTTTGGTGGGAAGTGGACCTTTTGATTATATGCGCGACATTGTCGTTTACAAGAAACCATTAAAAGAACACAACGATAATATCACAAAAATAGTTTAGTAGTTAAGGAAAATTAATCTCAAATTAAAACCCGATAAGTGTAAGTATCTTAAACTAAAACTTGAATACTTAGGGCATGCTATAACAGTTGACGAACTAAAACCGAACCTTGACAGAATGGCTATCACAGAAAATTGATTTAAAGGCATGTGACACTCAAATCCACCGACCCAGCCAGTCCCAAGATCGAAATTTGTTCCCATATTTAAGAATAAAAGTTTTAAAAAAGCGGAAAAACTTTAGGGAAGTATTAATCAACGTAAAAGGAAGGAGTATAGCAAAGCGTGGAGTTGGGAAAGAAAATTTTTTAAATAAAAATAATAATTATTGGTAAGTATGTTATAATGAATATTTTTATTGTGGCGACAGCTGGGGCTCGAGCTGGACTTTTTTGGATTTAGAAATTTTCTCATGGACATTCGATCCAAAGTGAACATAACCTAAAATCTCAACTACATTTTAGATAACTTGGCGGTAAATTCAAACTTCGATAGATCAGAATCCAAAATTTTAATATTTTGATAACTTGTCTATGCATTTCTTTAAGTATAAATATATTTATATGAGTGAATAATAAAAATTCAACTGTGCAAAATATGTAAATAACAAAATATTGTTTATTATACATTATACGCACGAAATAAGAGGAGGAACACACAGTACTCATGCGTTTGGGCGGAAAATTATAGCAAAATTTTTTCGGATGATTCGGGAGATGGTGGAAATTTGACTCTCGTAACATTTTCTCGTTTTACGAGACATTATTTATTCATTGCCTCATAAACAATGTATTTGTTAGAAATGTACGCTCCCCTTCTTTTTTTCATATAAAGTTCGAGAAATTCGAAATTTTCGGCAATCTGTTTTATTTTCTTGATTTCAAATTTCACAAATAATCAGGAATATGAAATATATCAAATGAAGGGTGTCACGTAGGGTGGTACCATAATGCATTGGTATTTTTTTTTCTTCGAATGTTCATGCATATCGCTTAAATTTGTTCGAATCTACAATAAAATAATTTAATTCTTTTTCTAATATGAAAAAAATATTATTTACAGGTTCTGCAAGCCAAATATAGTTTAAAACATGTCCTTAAAATTTTTTAAAATAAAATGTATTCTCATGTAAAAGATGTTTTTGTACATTTTTGACAGAACAGTCAATGTTAGGCATATCGAGTAGTTCTCCTACAGTAATGCTACATAGTTGCGGTTTTTTTCTGAACTATTCTACTTTTTGTCATTTTCACTCAGAGCTCGGTAATGCTAGATAGTTGCGGTTTTTAAATAATGTTTTCCCTTTTTGTCCACTTTTTACAATTTTTACTATTAAGTCGCATTAATTATTATTGCCCTACTAAGTAAAAAGTGAACAAAAAGATAGGAATTTCAGAAAAAGCTGCATTTATCTCTATTTTCTGAAATTTTTAACTTCGATTTAGGGTTTTAGTTATAAATAAATAATAAATAAACGTCAGAGAGAATCATTTTTTAAAGAATATTTGTCTTTTTTTTTGAATATATTTTTCTGAAATAAACAATATATTTGAAACATTCTTCAAATTTTGTGTATGATGCTTATCAGCATTACTCTAAGAGAAAATAGTTATAAAAAGAAAATTTTCGAAATAAAAATAACCATGCATTTGCATCATTTATTACCTCACTCTAATATAAAAGTGGATTAAATAAAAAGTGTTTAAAAATATCAATGGTTTGATCTATTATTTCTGTTAAATTTAAGTGATTACTGCCTTACGCTATCTGACAAGTTGAAAAATTTGAATTAAGCCGCGACATTCTAATACTATTCTCGCAAAAAAACGCCATTCTTCACATATGGGTTTTTGGGGCCCTATAAAACAGACTTATGGGTTAATATTTAAAAAGTAATTATTTAATTGCAGTTCATGACTGTGAAACCAAAATTTCAGTTACAACTCGAATTCACGTAATACTGACGATTCTGGATTAAATTGACAAAAACCTATTTTTTCTTTTCGGAGAAACGTGTTAAAATTCATGTTGGTTGCGGAATCTTTAAATATAATTAAAAAAAATTAATTTATCATACTGTACATTCTAATAATCCTCGGAAGAAATTCGTTTTCTTTTTTGAACACGCTGAGTTTAAAAACGTTTCTTGCTCTCCTGCATGCGGCCACCGTGACCCCTCAAATGAGTCACACACATGCAAAGTGTGACGGTTTCTTTTTCCATTAAAATATTTATTATCACATACGTGCAATGTGGTTTATTTTCTCTGTTGCAAAACACAGTATTTTGAAATTAAAGCGCTTGTATTTCATTGGGAAAGGCGCTCACAGTTAATTTTAAATTGATCATCTACAGAAGTTTTAACTTTTTTGATTCCTTCTGGATATCTTTCCCCTAGACTTATTGCTTCCAATCACTCACACGCATGCAAAGTATGATTGATATCATTTTTCTGTATAAGCATGCTGCAGACTTCGTAGTCGCTACGAAAGTTTTCAGTTTTCAAAAAGACTTTTTTGTTCCACAATTTAGATGCCGGGTGCAGAAAGAAAATATACAATAATTTCGCAGATGATAAGAGGGCCTATGAATATCGTCTGAACCCAAGGTAAAAGGGACTAAAGAAATTTTATATATCTTTCTATTTGGAATCTCAATTATTTACTAATAATTTTAAATGATCTTTTACTTATTGTGTACTGGTACACACACATGCAGTATCATTTATTTTGTCTTTTTCAACTGACAATGAATCTGCACTATTTTAATATATTGCTATTTATTGCTAGATTTAAATGCTTTTGAAAAGCAATGCTATGATGAGTATTTCTCAGTACTTGTATTCGTAACTGACCCTCAAAAAACACATCTTCCCGCAACAAATGAAGTCGTTAAGACTTAATACTTTTTGGAATAGGCCTGGTAACTCATTTTTAGCAACGGCTAAAATTGCATGTTTTTGTATAAAGGGGTCATATTGACGATTTCGTGGTTTTGAAATACTAGGGGTGGTTTTCAATAGCTTTTCCAGCGGAAGTTACCCCACTGAAAACCATTTTTTATGGCAAGGTAATTAAACACTATTTTTTAATTCGATAAAAAAGTGTATTAAGCTGGCGATTCTGTACATTATGTGTTGGCTGAATTACCATTAACATTTGAGGGTTACTTCCGAGGTAACGAGGAATTGAGGAAACAAATTCCTCTAGGCTAATTTCAGAAAAAAAATTTTCGTTCATTAGAACATTTGGAACTTCAGGTACATAAATACAGTCGAAGCTATCAATAAGACCGTTACGAATAAGACCACTTCTCTTCATCCTTGCTCGAGCTCATCGAGACGCTTCCCCCACTTTCACGCTGACTTCGAAATTCCGGTCAGCCGCTACCAATAGTGCCGCCGAAGAAATCGTAATTTTTATGGTTTTGAGTAGAGTTTTTTTGTATTATCCAAGTAAATCAATATTTGATTTATTCGGATAATACAGAAAAACTCTACTTAAAACCATAATAATATTTTATAATGTTTTTCGACATTATAAAATATCATTCTTGTGTATAATATATCGTTTGAAACGAATTTTTTTTTAAACAGTGATTTTCAGTTCCCGCGTATAGTATGTATAATATGCGCAATGTCAAAAATGCGCCGCCACTGTTATCGTCCGCGTGTGTCGTGAAAAGTGGATTTAAAGGTACATTAATCAGTTTTAATCTGGAAGAGGAAAGGGTTGAAATTCGGAGAACTAAAATTTTGAGAAAAAAAAAGTTATCTTTTTCAATTATCTTCAATTCTTGTGATTTATCTGAAGCTGCATAAAGATTTGAATTTGGTGAGTACGCGTGTGTTACTGTATAGTGTCAACATTGCACGAGAAAATTGAAAAAAAAATTTCGTTTCAGACGATATATTATACACAAGAATGATATTTTATAATGTCGAAAAACATTATGAAATATGAAAATATCATAAATAATATTTGATTTATTTGGATAATACAAAAAAACTCTCCTCAAAACCATAAAAATTACGATTTCTTCGGCGGCACTATTGGTAGCGGCTGACCGGAATTTCGAAGTCAGCGTGACAGTGGGGGAAGCGTCTCGATGAGCTCGAGCAAGGATGAGGGGAAGTGGTCTTATTCGTAGCGGTCTTATTGATAGCTTCAACTGTATTTTACAAGATGTCAATTATTTCACGAAGATAACAAGGTTTCAAGTATTTCTAAAAGGGTTTAAAAGATCGAGCAAAGGCCTTAATTATTTCATCAAAATTTCCGATAGATTTCAAAGATTGCAGAAAGATTTAATTGATTTTGCAACGATGCCAATATAATTTCAAAAATATTACCCAATAATCCAAATATTTCGCAAAGATTTCTAAAGACATAAAATATTTCGCAAAGATTTCGGATAGATTTAAAAGATTTTACAAAACATGAATGATTTTCCAAAGATTTCACAAATATTTTAATAATTTCCAAAATATTTCAAATATTCCGGAAAGATTTTGAATAGATTTTATAGATTTTACAAAGACATCAATGATTTCCCAAATATTACCAGATATTTCAAAAAATTTCAAATATTTCGCAAAGATTTTCAAAGATTTTTGAAAGATTTCACAAAGATTGTAATGATTTCTCAAAGATATCAAATATTTAGCAAAGATTTCGGGTATATTTAAAGGATGTAACAAAGGCCTTAATTATTGCATAAAAATTTCCAAAAGATTTGAAAGACTACACAAAGATTTCAATTATTTTGCAGCTATTTCTATAATTTCACTAATATTACAAAATATTTCGCAAAGATGTCCATGGCGTTCACCATGACCTCAATAATTTCCCAAAAATATCAACGATTTCACATATTTCGCAAAGAATTAGGATAGATTTAAGGGACTTTACAAAGATGTCAATGATTTCCCAAAGATTTCAAAAATATTTGAATTTGAATTATATTAAATTTTTTTTAGTAGTAAATTAATCTTTTAGTTTAAAAATTCATCTGTTTGGTTAAAAATTTAATTTTTTTTGAGAGAATTATTGAATTTGATTAAAAATTCGCCTTTTTTGTATTAAATTAAAATTTTTCTTAAAAAATTCATCTATTTACATTAAAAACACAACTTTTTAGTTCAGAACTGTTGATATTTATTAAAAAATTATTATCCTTTATTTTAAAATTCAAATTTTTGGTTGAGAATTCTTGAATTCGGTTAAAAAATTTTTTTTGTAGAAAATGAATCTTTTTGTTACAGATTGATATTTAACGAATAAGTTTTTCAATTAAACTAATTTCTTAAAAATCAAAAAACAAATGTCTTTCTTTCTCAAAAATTCAATTTTTTGGTTGACCATTCGTGAATTTTATTAAAAATTCGTCTGTTTTGTAGTATATTAATCTTTTTGTTTTAAAATTCATTATTTTTACTTGATGCTGCAATTTTTGAGTTTAGGGCGCTTGAATTATATTAAAGATTTGTTCTTTTTGGAAGTAAAGTAATCTTTTTCTTAAAAATGCACGTTATAAATTCAACATTTTGGTGGACAATTTTTGAATCTTATTGAAAATTCGTCTTTTTTGGTGATAAATTCATCTGTTTTGTGAAAAAATTCATATTTTTTAGTAGAAAATCCAACTTTTTGGTTGAGAATTCTACAATTGAGTTGAAAATTCTTTTTTTTTCGTTAGGAACTTAATCTTTTTGTTTACACATTGATCTTCCTGGTTAAAAATTTAAGAAATAGGTTTTAAAGTTGAACTATTTTCTTGAAAATTAAAAAAAATTGTTTCTTTCTCAAAAATTCAAGTTTTTAGTTGAGAATACTTAAATTTTATTAAAAATTTAACAATTAGGTTTTAAAGTTGTACTACTTTCTTAAAAATGCATTCTTTGTTTGGCGATTCAAAAATTACTTTCGTAACTAAAAATTTACCTATTTCATTATTGGTTTAAATTGGTTATTTTTTAAGTAGGAATTCGACTTTTTGTTAAAATTGTGCTATTTTGGTAAACATTCGTTTTATTAAATGAATCTACTTTACTTGAAAATTCAACTTTCGGGTTGAGAGTTCTTGTATTTCTATTCTATTTTTGGTTAAAAACGTACCTTTCTAAGTTTTAAAGTTCCATTATACTCGACTGAACTGAAACAATATGATTGAATTAAGCACACTTCAAAACTTACTCTGAAAATCACTTTTTTGTTTTAATTTTTGATTTATTACCGAAATTTATAATTCACCACAGCGTCACGTAGGCAATAATATAGGCAGATTCGAAACTTGATTCGCTATAGCACACAAAATCAGTATAAACGTAAGAGGGTTTTACCTAAAGGCTACGTTACTTGTGGGTCGGAGGGGGGGGGGCTAACCAAATAAACTTTTGTCAACAAGGGGTTTGGCCAGAAATTGGTAATGTATTTTATAGATGATACCTAAGAACACGGCCGCATCAGCAAAGTTAGACAGCGTGGACACACATTACAGTAGATATAAGCGAGACAGCTGACTTGTCAGCTGATTGTGAGTACGGATTAAAGTGAGTCCTGTAGTAGGACTACGATACCGTCTCAATAGTCGAACGGACCTCTTTTTCTAACGTTTAGGTAGAATGAGAGGTTCGTTGCACTTCGAAACAGTATCGGAGCCCCACTGCTGTGTCACAAGTACGCTGGTTGACATTTAGTGGGAACTTTTCTTTTTATTTTTTATACTATAATGATGCTATTATTTATTAAAGTCTCAGACCAATTTTTCATTCATAAAAAAATTTCTTCAATTTAAAAAAAATTCTTCAGTATTAAAAATCGAGGCTGGTAATGTCTGACACGTGTCCTTGTTTATAGTAAGTGAAATGCGGTTACTTATCTTTCGCCATCATAATCGGAATAAATAACCACTTCGTAATCATAATGAATTACTGAGGGAACATTTTTTTACCCAGCGTTTATGCGTGGACGGAGTGGACCCCACATAACAAAATTACACGTGTACGATGAGCCACCTTATAGAGCTTTTTCTAGTAGCCGCCAGACTTCGCGTTTTCGCCGATGAAATTGACAGCGGAGTCCTGCGTTACAAGTGCTGTACAGACGCAGGTTCATATTTAGTTGCAATTTATTTTTTTTCATCATTATTCCTAATGGAGTACTTTAACGTAGTTTATTGTACTCTAATACATTCTCCAAAGTTTCAGATTGATATTTTATTAAAAAAAAAGTTCCAAGGTTAAAAAAACTGCAATGAACTGATAAAGTGAGATCGGTTATCTAGGTATTTCGTTGTATCACATATCCTTAAAAACTTTTCAGCGATTGCGAAACCTCTAACTAGATTACTTAGTGGTTAAAGTACTATATGAATTTTGAAAATAATAAAAATAAACTAAACAAATTGCTCGATCACAGCTCCAATTCTAAAATACCCGAATTGGAATGAAAAATTTATTATAAAAACAATTTTACAACGACAGAGAAGGAATAGATTGCGACTGTCGCGGCAATTAAAGACTATTATCAGTATCTATTTGGACGAAAATTTGAAATAATAAGAAAAATAATAAGCAGTTAGGTAGGGGAACTCAATGAATTTAATTTTTAGATTGAAGCTAACGAAAAAGCACAAAGAAAAATTAAACATCATCAGATCATGCATACTCAAGAATACTGAGTCATTCGGATTAAGCTGAATTTTTCCATATCAATCTCATGAATACTAACAAAATGCGAATTGTAACAGAATATATTCACGAACGAGGGACTCTTGGAAAAATATTCAAAAAATTAACAAACGACAAGTATGGCCCAGCATGATGAAAGAGGTGGACGCATACATAAAACACTGTGACACTTGTTAACGGAATAAGAATATACATACAGTCGGGCAACATAAGAACGAAGTCACGGTTGTGAAGAAACGAAGACATTTTTTACGAAATTTTGTGCAAATATTGTTTTATTATACCGAAAACTTTTATGAGAATAGTTTAATAACGGGCATACTTTCTATAATATTTTCCGCGTATTCTCTAGGAAACGACCACCAAATTTTACGTAATCATCGGATCAGCTGCTGCAAACTACACGTTCTGTTTTTTCAAAATCATTTTCTCACCCTTTTTCGATACTGCTAATAGAGCCACGATTTGGACAGTGATCCACGTTTTTAACTCCTTGTGACGATTTATCCACGTGCTAACGAACTGCTTCAACTTTCGCATGTATTTTGCAGTGGCCGCTTGAGTCATTTTGGGTCCTTTGGGGTGAGTACACAAAAAAACCGCTTCGAAGCGAGAAGCGTAAGCGGCACTCATTTTGATTTTTTGTTGGGAAACTTTCAGAATCTGACAAAAAAAAAATTGGTAGCTGATTCTTTTTCAGGATGCACCAAGGACAATACTTCTCTCTCTATGGCGAAAAATTCTACAGCCTTTCTATTTACTAACCGCTGATTATTATGACTACGCTCTTATGTGACCGACTGTAAGCGAACTTATCAATATACTACACACGACATTCCTAATAAACCAAACAAAAAAATTGTAATTTCAGCGATTAAAATTACGAATATGAAATCGGCAGCATTTAGAATTTTTTAAAAATAAATTTCTCCTGAATGAAGCTCCGAACAAGATTATTATTTCAATAAACCAAAAAGTCTAACACCAAATGGTAATCAGGCAGGAAATAAGCATCAATATCAGGGAAACAAATGCCTCGCGATGGAGTGTGAATTTAGTCAACCACTCTGACAAAAAACAAATGCCTGACACTATACTGCAATCGGTCAGGACGTACATAAATCCTTTTAAGCTGAATTATTTTAACCTTGGTCTAAAGCAATTTCGCAATATGGCTGATTACTTACCTACTGAAATCGTTCATATAATACTAATCTTAGGCGAATGACACGTTAACTGCGCCACTGCACCAAGAATTCACGCTGAACTGTTTCCAGACAGAGACATCCTACTAATTTAAGAATAAGTACTTTGACTGAAAGAGCTCGCAATGAAATTCTTGTTCGTGAACGCCGACATCATGAGTACAAAGAAACTGATGTACGAGCTTTAACTGTTTTAGTAGCTGTTTATGTTGATCCACAAATTAGTATTCGACAATAATCAAACGCATGCCTTAAAGCCCCATTATATTTTAGCGCAAATGGTACAGAATGATCCTAGTTTCTTTCGATATGTACTTTTCTCAGATGAAAGTAAACTCTACAGCGACGGACAGCTAAATAGACATAACTGTCATTATTGGTAGGACGAAAATCCTCACTGTTACAGACTGATGGATCATCAAAATCGATGGAGTCTTATGGTATGGTGCGAAATAGTAAATAGCTATTTAATTGGATCCTATTTTTTGACGGAAACGTTGACAGACATACTTACTTAGAGTTGTTTAGGAACCATTTACCTGGACTATTAGGTTGACTTAGCAACAAGACAAAGAATGTGGCTTCAACAAGATGGTGCTCTGCCACATTTTGCACTCATCGTACGTGAGATTTTGAACTTAAATTTGAATGAGAGATGAATTGGACGAGTAGGTCCATTTGAGTGGCTCCCCTGCTCACCAGATCTAACATTACCTGATTTATTTTTATGGGGTTATATTAAAAATGTAGTTCTTGCTCAGCGACCCACAACAAGAGAAGATCTGATGGAAAGGATTCGGGCAGCTTGTGCAGCCATCTCTCGAGAAACTTTGCTGAAATCTGTGGACGGTTGGTCTTGTTGGTCGAGAACTGGCATATCGATTACGGTATAATTATCTTTAAAAATCTTTTTTTGTTCAAAAGTTATAAGCAAATGAAATTTGTGGGTGTCCCAGACCTAGTGTGGTTATGGTCCAAAAATAGAGTTAATCTTAGGCGAACGGAAAAGAATTTTAACTTGGACAAAACAGCTTCTAAGCTAGGAATTATAACAGAAGTAATTAATACGATTAAAATGTTAATTGTAAACTATTTCTATACACATTGTAGCTTCAGGAATAATAAACATTATAAAGTAAGTTATCTTTCGACCAACAAACGCTTCTAGGATGCTCGCTTACTTGCATTTTGAATTGGCAGCGACATGCGTTCGCACATTAATAGACGGTACCTACGTTTCCGTCAGAACCGACGCGACAAAAAACTGTTATAGTCCTAATGCGTAAACCGCAAAGTCGTACTGCTTCATAAAGCAGATGGTCATTCCATACAGAATTTTAGTATTAAATAAAGTGAGATATGGAAGTGGTTAATTTCCAATTCCAAAAATAAAATAAACTTAAATTTAGTAATTTACGATAGGAATGGCAGAAATACAAGGTAGAAGCGCCATTAATAAGGAGTTTTTAAGGTTAATACAATAACACTATATTAAAACTAACTAATAAATACTTTAAATTTTTTTCTTCAACCTGGATTCAAAAGAGAATTCGTTCTGTAATAATGAAGTATGTTATCTTCATTTTGTCTGTATGTCCGTCAGTTAATTCCCCTTGAAATCGCTGTTCTTCTTCTGGCTTTGGGATCCTTCGTTTTAATAGTTAGTTATTAGTGAGTGACGAAATTTATAATTAAAAAAGGTTAATTTTCATACTTAAGTGATGCCAGTGTTATAATAATAATTCAACGCATTGGATTTTTTTGTATTCCACTGAATTATAAATTGCATTATACATTTCCAGAATCCCAAAACAATTCTATTCAGAAATCAAGAATGAAATCGACAGTTTTTCATATCGTGCATAAAAGTTTCTGAACTGAGTAAAATTTGTTTTGGCTTATCGCTCAAAGATTACACGTCAGCTTCGCTGCTCCCCACTTAAGCAGTGGAAGCCAATATCTGGCCTCCATCCGGTGGGGAAATTTGTCACAACCTACGTAAAAAATCTGTAACATCGTCTACTCACGGAGTTGATTGCGACCACGCTCTAGCCAACACTCCGAAGGAGATAGAAGCATCTGTCCAAATCAAAATATGCTCAATTTTCTAGAACAATGATTTTTGTGATGGGTGCTCTTGGAGGTGCGAAACTATCATTGGCTCGCAACCTGAACGCCATACTCACGCGCCAAAAACATATCAAGACACTTACGGGAAGGACGGAGAAAGCTGTCATTCATGGGTTAGTTTGTATCCTCAAGTCACACGAAGGTTTCGCTAACCGCTAATCGCGGTAAAATTTCAGCCATAACCGGCCATCCGGCGAAAGTCTCTTGCTCTCTGAGGAAACGGAGCGACCCAAGGACGAATGCCTTCTGCCAGTGAAAGCATGGTACCTCCAAGAGTGCCGATGATAAGGACGATTAATTTAACAGAATATTCCGGGTAACGAATATTCCGTTTGCTTTTTGAAGTCAAGGAGAACTATGTCAGGCCTTGAGTATGTAACAGAAACAATTGTCGAGCATATAAAGTTCCAATATATTCGGCACTTCTCATTCTCGTCCTTGGGTCGCTCTGCGTCCTCAGGGTACAACAGACTTTTGCCGGATCGTGTATAGATTCCGTCACAGACTGTAACCACCTATCTCACTGTCGTGAGACGTGGTTATGGCTGAAATTTTACCGCGATTTCGCCGTGATCGGATGCAATTTTCAGATTAGCACCCGATCCCGGTGAAATCCTGTGATTGTCCTTATGACAAACTTTTAATATTATATATATATATATATATATTCTTTTGGAGAAAGAATAAGATGCTCTTCACAGAATAAATGTTCATTCAAATAAGCCTAAACTACCCTAATATTTTACACATATTTTTCTAGTCCCTATTCTAAATAATCGTAAGATTTTGGTTCAATCAATGAACCTAGATATTATCGCGTAGTTCACGTACGAAACGACTTAAATCGAAGACTTCTTAATTTTCGACCTACTAGATCTTTATTTATAAAGGAATTATAAACGAAGAATAATCAAAATATAATTACTTTAGAAGTGACTTAAAATTCGTCAGCGGTGACATACAAGGTCGTTGACACTTTACTTCTAATGGCAAGGATTATTCTTTAAAAATGGGTGAACGGACTGGAATCATAAATCCCTTACGCAAGGAGAGTTTTTCTAGCCTTCAATGTGCAGATGTGCTCACACAACCTGGAGATTGAGGGAAAGATCATAAATATTTAACCTCCGATTCTGTTGACCAATTGACAGGGATTTCTTCCTGTACTTGCTCGAGAAAGCGGAGGTAAAATTCCCAAGAAAATAATTTTCCTTGAAAACTTGACGCTTCAGCCTCAGAAATAAAATTTTATTATTTAATACTTTAGAATTAACTGGGCAACTGGGCAGCTGGGCAACTGGGCAACTGGGCACTCGTGAAGAGAAATTAACCAAATAAAATTCCAATAACTTGGAATTCTATCCTTTTTTTTAGAAGGGAGTTATCGGACAAGTACCAGAGGGTTTACACTCTGGGCTTCTGCTAGCAACTCGCTTCTGCTATCTGTGCTTTTCAGCTACAAGATCCAGAACCCTATTTTTCGGTTGGGTTGCATTTTTAGAGTCTCACTCCGGTTCTCCCTTCTCGATGATAACAGGATTTTGCCAGGATCGGGTGCTAATCTGAAAAATTACACGCGATCCCAGCGAAATCGCAGTAAAATTTTAACCATAACCACGTCTCACGACAGTGAGATACGTGGTTACAGTCTGTGACGGAATCAATATGACGATCCGGCAAAAGTCTCGTGCACCCTGAGGACACGGAGCGACCCAAGGACGACCGCCTCCTGCATTTTATCCGCAAGAATTTTAACATATTGTTCACATGCAGGGATGCTTTTTAGGCCATTAACCAGTGAAAGCTTGTCACCTTTAAGAGCGCCGATCACAAGGACAATTAATTTAACAGAATATTCCGAGTCGAGAATATAAAGTTCCAATATATTCAGCAGTTCTCATTCTCGACAATTGACTCTATTTCCCGAGGAGCGCTTAGCGGAACGACATTAAGGTTAATTCCAAAAGAGTGACAGAGTTGGTAATAAAGCACTCTTAGTGCCGCATTGTGCCTTTGGATGTAGGCCGTTCCTGCATGAGTTGGACAACTAGATAGTATGTGTCCTAGATGCTCAGGATATGCATGGCACGCCTTGCAGCTATCACCGGGAATGTCTTGGCTCAAAATGAAACCCTCGGTGCCCGACTTCAATCCGCGTGATTTAAGAAAAGTAAAAGTTAGCTCACACGACATTGCCTGATCCTCCACGTTTCTGTGGAAGATTCTGTGCATCCTCTTATCGAGGAGCTGTCCTGGAAGTTTTTCTCCTGTGCTTTCTGAATCCGGACTTTAAAGAGTGAGTACTCGAGATAGATAAGATTTGATGCATTCTGCTCACTCCTGATACTGAAATTAAGTCCGAGTGTTTCAG
>JAAAKG020009229.1:0-21139 GCA_010014905.2 Druon quercuslanigerum
CCGTAGAGGGGCTGCCGATCAACTAGCGAAAGTTTTCGCTGGCTGATTGGCCACAGATGCGCGCGCGTTGACTGCAGTAGTATTTTTCTCTCCGTGTATGAGGTATTGTATTGTTGAAAAGTGTAAATATCGATCCAATTACGTTTAGTATATTTCATAATGCTCTTTACCACCCTTCTTTAGTATTTAAAGAGATATACTTTTATTCGTTGACATTTAAGAAGTCGGCTGACTTTGGTCCCAAAGAAGTTTTATTTTTTCACCGTGCTTCGTGTATAGTTCGATCTCTGTAAAGAACAGTTTTGAGTCAGCCCTTTTGAAAACTAAAAATCAGAACGAATGTTACTCATTTCTGAAATTTTCAAGAATGCCAGAACGCGTTCTGGTCGTTTATTTCGGTCTTTGGCCGTTTTCAAAACAGCTACAATGCGTTCTTGCATTTCTGCAACGGCTAGAACGCGTTGTGCACCCTCAGGACACAGAGCGACCAAAGGCTGACCATCTTCTCAATTTCTTCCGCAAGTCTGCCGGAATTTCGTTGACACTCAGGGATGCTTGAAGACTCTACACCAGTAAAAGCATATAATCTCGCAGAGCACCGATAATCAGGACTATTATGAATTAGCAGACTATTGTGAAAGTGCCGAAAATTCGATAATTAACATGATTCTTTCTTGAAGTCTAGGAGAAACATGTCAGGCTTTGAGTGCACGATACAAACAATTGTCGAGTATATGTAATTCCAGTCTATCCGACACTTCTCATTTTCGAAAATTGCCTATTTTATCAGGAACGTTTGGACGTGCGGTATCAGGGCTAATGCTGTAAGAGTAACAGAAGTGGTAATAAAGAACTCTTTGTGCCGCTTTACGCCTTTCGATGTATGGCGTTGCCGTGTTAGTTCGACAACCATACAGATGTCCTAGGTGCTCGGGGTGTGCATGACTGACTGCAGCTATAATCTGGAATGTCTTGACTCAAAATGTGACGGCGGCATGCTAAAATGGATCCTTTACATTTCTGCGAAAGAGGCTGTGCATCTTCTTGTCGAGAAACTGTTCGCGGACATTTTTTCCCTAC
This sequence comes from Druon quercuslanigerum, assembly GCA_010014905.2. Lineage (NCBI taxonomy): Eukaryota > Metazoa > Arthropoda > Insecta > Hymenoptera > Cynipidae > Druon > Druon quercuslanigerum. The sequence continues at coordinate 1,081 of JAAAKG020009229.1, forward strand.
GCTTTCTTTATCCAGGCCTTCAGCAGTGACTACTCGATATGGATAACGTTTGAAGCATTTTGTTCACACCTGATACTGAAGACAGGGTCAGTTTCGTTCTTAAAAATTTAATTTTTTTGGTAACAAATTCTTGAATTTTATTAAAAATTTGTCTTTGTTAGTAGTAATCTAATCTTTCAGTTTGAACATGTATATTTTTAGTTGAAAATTCATCCTTAGTTGAAACTTCAAGTTTTGGTTCAGAAGTTTTGAATTTTATTAAAAATTGTCATTTTTACTAGTGAATTAAACTTTTTGTTTAAAAAGTAATCTTTTTTAGTTAAAAATTCAACTTTTGGGCTGAGAATTGATCTTTTTTGTTACAAGTTTTAGAAATATGTTTTAAGTTGAAACTAGTATCTTAAAAATAAAAAAAAAAGATTCTTTTTTTCTCAAAAATTCAAGTTTTTGGTTGAGAATACTTGAATTTTATTATAAATTCGTCTTTTTTGGTAGCAGACTATTCTTTCTGTTAAAAATTTCGTGTTTTGATTAAAGATTTAACAACTAGGTTTTAAAGTTGTACTACTTTCTTAAAAATGCATTTTTTGCTTAACCATACAAAATTTTTGTTAGAAGTTCATCTCTTTGGTTGGAACATGGAACTGTTTTGTTCAAAAGTCCTTTTTTTATCAAAAAATTCATATGCTAACTGAAAATTTACCTACTTAATTATTGGTTGAAAATGGTTATTTTTTAAAGTAGAAATTCCACCTTTTGCAAATTGTACTACTTTCTTAAAAATTCGTTTTTTAAAAAAATGAATCTACTTGACTAGAAAATTCAACTTTTGGTTTGAGACTTCTTGTATTTTGTTGAAATTTTTTTAACAAAATTTGATATTTTTATTTTTGAGAATTGGAGAAATTGGAAACTTGATTCGCTATTAGCACATAGTAAGTATAAACGTAAACTCGGGTTTTACCTAAAGGCTACGCTACTTGCAGGGGAGGGGGCGCATAACCAAATAAACTATTGTTTACGGGGGGGGGGGGGGTCGCTTAAACTTGGTCGTGTATTTTATAAATGATACCTAAGAACACGGCCGCATCAGCAAAGTTTGACAGCGTGGTCCCCACATTTCAGCAGATATAAACGAGACAGCTGATTTATCAGATGATTACGACTACGGATTGCATTGAGTCCTGCAGTGGGACTACGATCCGTGTCAAAAGTCAAAACGTTTAGAGATAGAAAGAGAGGTTCATTCGACTTCGAAAGAGTATCGGAGCCCCACTGCTGTGTCAAAAGTACGTTGGTTGACATTTAGTTGGAATTTTTCGTTTTGCATCTTTTATACTAATACATAAACGTACTTTCTGTCTTATAATAATTTTTTCAAAGTTTCTGACCAGTATTCTATTTACAAAAAACGTTCTTAGATTTTTTTTTTTTAAATTCTGAAAATGACGTTACTTTTCTTTCGCCATCATATCGGAATAAATAGCCACTTCGTAATCATAATGAAGTACTGACGGAACATTTTTTTACTCAGTGTTTATGCGTGGACCGCGCAGACCCCGCATAACCAAATTACAGGTGTACAATGAGCCACCTTGTAGAGCTTCGTCTAGTGGCCGCCAGATTTCGCGTTTTCGCCGATGAAGTTGACATCTGAGTCCTGCGTTACAAGTGCTGTACAGACGCAGGTTCATATTTAGTTGTAATTTTTTTTTTACATAATTATTACTAAATTGAGTACTTTAACGTAGTTTTCTGTCGGCTCTTGCATTTCTCAAAGTTTGAAGCCGATATTTTATGTATAACAAAGTTCCTACATTCAAAAAATTTCGAGGTTCAGAAAAAAGGTAAGCAAAAGGCTCCTGTTCGGAAATAATTTTTAGTGAATTTCCACCCCAAATAAAGTACTTTAACGTACTTTATTGTACTCTAATACATTTCCGAAAGTTTCAGCTAGATATTTTATTTTTTTTAAAAAGTTCTCAGGTTCAAAAAAATATTTAATGAACTGAAAAAGTGAGGTCGGTAATATAGGTATTTCGCTGTGTCACATGCCCTTCAGATACTTGAGATATTGTGGGAAATGGTACATATGTAATTCTGTTTGTTCATTGCATAAGCAATAGAAATAAATATTTAAAAATAAATTAATAAATGGCATTTTTAACTACATAAGCAACCGGGTCACTGGACAAACTACTCCCTCCACTTTCTTTTTCCCCTTCACCGCACTATAGCACCGACCCCCTCGCGCTGGTGGTGGCACCTACCCCCATCCGCTCTCGGACACCTGTTTTTCAGGCGTCTTAAGGTTTTATTATTATTTAGTGCTTGAGTGGGACAAAATCAATTATGTCAATGACTGCAGATCAGATTCCTAAACGTTAGATGAAACCATCTGCAATTGTGACTAATTTTGATGAATAATCCAAACCTGGAACTCACTGGATCGCCCTCTACGTTGGAGATGATGGAAGAGGTACCTGCTTTGACAGCTACAAGCTGCCGCCTCTTATACATAAATATCTTCTTCGTTTACCGGGAAATTGTACCTTCTACAGGTGGAACAAAAAAAAGACTACAAACTGCGTCTTCGAATGTTTGTGGGCAATATTGCATAATGTTTCTCCATTGTATGTGTAATGGTTATTCTCTGTCTGATTTTACTATTTTTTTTTTACGAATCATTTAGAAAAAAATGATTTTTAAATATGAACTTACATAATATTTCTCTAGCGTCGAAACGAGGCGGTAAATCTTGTAAGCGTTCAGATCTTGCATCATGTACGCAAACTTTATTGTCGGAATTGACCACACTTTCTTTATTCTAGAAATATGTAACCTATTTTTTCACTACAAAATATGAATAAATACAATTTATATTATTTTAAATGTTCTTATTTTTATTTCACTGACCTTCATACAATTTAGTCAATCAAAATTTTTTTAGCTACGTAAAACAATTTTCAAAAATTGATCAGTCTATAAAGATTTCCATTTTATTTTTATTTTACAATAATAATTTTAATACAAATTATTGTTTTTACTTTTTTCTTATGTTATTTTTGAGAAAGTCATTTATCAATATATTTATATATATTCAAAAATGTTTCAAAAATTACTTTCTCAATTATCGTTTCAAAAATAACGTAAGAAAAAATTAAAAAGAATAATTTTTATCAAAGTCATTATTGTAAAATAAAAATAAAATGGAAACCTTTACAGATTGATCCATATTTTTAAATTGTACTATGTAGCTAAAAAAATTGTTAATGAATAAGTTGTACGAAGGTCAGTGAAATGAAAATAAGAATATTTAAAAGAATATTTTGGTTTGGCTTGCTCATCAAAATTAGTCACAATTGTAGATGTCTCGTTCAACATTTAGGAATATGATCTGCCGGTAATACGCCGATTGTCCGAGTTTTTGGGAGTCGAAGAACTTGTAGAATTTGTAAGCTGTCCATACTTATTAGATGATATTGTTTGGGTAGTTTTTTGAATCAAGTCTACCGTATCCTTATCCGAGTCTTCAGAATTGGCCGTAATGCTCTGTCCATATATGACAGGCGATCTGAGCGTACTAGTAATGTACGCTCATATTTTATTGTATGATAATGAGAGTAGATTATCTTCTTATTGATTCTCGTTCATTGATAAAAAATTGGTCTTGGTTGAAAACGTCACAGTGCAGGTGTCCAATAACATCAATAGTTTTACCAGCACCTAAATATTTTTGGCGAGATTTTAATAACACGTTATCATTGAAATCATCCATTTTTCCATGTGTGTCATTATACCAAAGAGAGGTAGTCAGATGACTATTTTTAGCAGCAGGACCATGGTTAAGTAGAGTTTCAATGTATGTCCGTTAAGCATAAGAATTACTGGGTGGAGATTCTACTATTTTATTAAAATAGACATCCTCTTCATTGAATAAGGATTGTAGTAGATTGTTTACAGGACCAACTGTATCCAACTGTGCGGAAGTTGCATCAACCCTGGGGGGTGTTATTAATACCACCATAAGATTTAGCATTGTGCAAGCCAAATCAATATATTCATCACCATGACCAGGGGCGACTAATTCTCTAGGCGAGTCATCGGTGAGGGATGAAACCAGTTTATAACGCACCTATTGAGGGCTTTCTATCGAGGTTTGTGTAGGAGGTATCGAAAATAGATCTGAGTCAGATTTTGAGCACTTACAAGAATGAAAATGTAGAAACGACATTTAAGAAATATATTTGTTCTCGGACTCAAATTTTATATACTATTAATTTTCAAAATATATCATAAATAGAATGCTTCCGAATGTTATGCTCCGCACACTTCTTTGTTGTCTTTGTTTTTCTTTTATTCTTTATAGCTTTATTTTTTTTCACCATGTTACGCGTCTTAATTTTTTGGATGCTTTCTTTTTTCTCTTAATAATGGGATATCAGCTCAGGACCTTAAGTGCACCACGATTAGAAATCGACTAAACCATTCGCTTCTTCCTAATGATCTTATAACCAGAACCTTTCATAATATTCTCCATTTTATCAATCGCGCGTCGTTTCAAACTTTCACCAGTTTCCCCAAAACGATTTCTAAATGAGTTCTTATGAGGAATGTTAGCATGCAAATCATTCATAACATTCATGCCTGTCCTAAGAGCTTCTTTTCCGAACACTCGAGCTCCTCTAGTCAAGATGGAAGAACACGCCGCAATAGACCTCCGAGAAAGCTTCCAATACCATGACCTTTTTGATATGATGCTCCAATATAAATCTGGGGAATCCCTCCACTACCACCTGCTTGTAAGGCGTAATATTCGAGGTATTATCTCATTATTTCTTCCTTTCTTATTTCCCAAACTCGAACGGTATTGGCAAGCCAGCGTGGCCCCTTCTATAAATTTCAATTCTAGAAAATCCTGTGTGAAGAACTGGTATGTAGTTGGATGGTGAAAAATCACTGACTTGTGCTGTACCAAAACAGTCATCTCTTGTATCTACAGAGGCAGTACGTAAGAGTGGTGCTTTCGCATCACCAGTAACGCGACGTTCACAAATATTACAGTAAACAAATATGTCTAGCAGTGTACTCATTATTTTCAATTAGAAGTAGATTATCTGGTGCAAAATCAAGAATACCTGATAATTTATGACTAAGTACCAAAAAATGTTGATCATTCTCCCGACATAATTTGGCACATTTTTTTGTATGTGTACGTAGCTGCTTTTGAATTTGTTATATTTAAATTCAATGTGTTGACCTGATTCTTGAAGACTATTAAGAGTATTTATCAGAGACTCAATATTGGTATAAAGGCCAGCTTTAAAGAAATTTACAAAGGTTTTTTTTCCACATGAGAGGTTTTGCTTCACCTTGTAACTTTTTATTCATGGCAATAAGTTCTATTTAGTCTTCTAACTTTTTTCTCATATTTTCATTATTTATTTTATCTTTTGCAATAGGTGATTTATATTTGTGAAGGTCAATACCATTCTCAATAATTTTTCTATTTTCAATATTACCATCAAATTGTGGGAAAGTATGTGCGTCAGTCCCAGCATTCATAAGAGTAATTCGGTTTTTAATGGAATCATTGTGTCTCACATGCAGAAATGTACGACGAAGTTGTGTTTCTGTTAGCCATTATATCCATTAATTTGTCGATAATTATAAGTATAGCTTTCATTTTTACAATGATTTTAAATTTGAAGCTGGAATCCAGGAATTCAATTTACCCGAAGAGCCTATCCACTTAACAAAAAATTGTTTTTTGTTTCCCCTGCCTTTAGTCTGCAGTATGTTTTTAACCTTGAACTCCTCCTCTGCTATGTCTTTATTTTTTACGCCGGTCAATTCTTGTTCGTAAAAAGTCCATCAATTTCTTCTCCTGCTAAATCTCTCAACTCATTAACAAAAGGTGTTTGTATTCAATTTAGAACTAGCTTTATTAAGAATATTTCTTAACTCCAGCCTGAACCGTAACCTTTCTCTAAGACGCCCTTCTTTCGACTGACTCTAACTTGGCTTTTTTGTAGACCTCTTTTCCCTACTGAATCGCGATTGAATATTTTCCCATGCTTTGGACGCATTGAATACGGTAACTTAAGTCGGTTCTATTTTAATACTACTGTAACTGGAATTATTGTAAGAATCTACAATTTGTTGTGAGATATCAATATATCGTTCATTATTTTGATGTGTAAAGTAACGCCACATGCGTTCTTTGAGGGTTCGAATAAAACGTTCTACTACGGCAGCTTTAACATTAGGGTCCCGTGTAACTCGGAATTTTATACCATTATCTGTCAAAATTTTTTGAAAAGTTCCACCTACAAACTCCTTCCCTTTTTCCGTTTGTAAGTAGATAGGTACACGATTGTTACCTTTCTAAAGAATACGCTCGAAACCGTGTCTTACTTCTAAAGCAGATTTATCTCGAAGAGGCTCAACCCGGGCAAACTTACTTAAAACATTAATCACTACTAGTAGAAAAGTGTAATTATTATTGTAAGTTGATAGGCTTTGGAGGTCCACTAAATCAGCCTCCAATACATTATCAATAGGCCCCAACTGTTTATCTGATTGCACTCTTCAGTATTCTTTATTTTTCACTACCTCTCGTGGTGTACTAAGCTCTCAAAGGATATGAGCAAACTAATTTCAACCAGCTGGAACGAATCTTTTTCTATGTTTTAATGTATCGTTAACAAGATCTGTAATATTTGAATCTTTAATACGTTGTCCGTCAATGAAAACTAAACGATTTTTATCCTATTTTATTTTGCTAGTGATATTCGGTCTTCTTAAATAATTGTGATAAGCTACTGTTTGACTGAAAAGCTTTGGGTACTGATGCTGTGATGGTTTCTACAGGTCGAAATTCTCCATCGGTTGATTGCGTGTCTGCGGCTTCACTTTGGGCATTATTCTCATTAGAGGTGGTTTTCTTTCCTCATCAACAAAGAAGAGAAAATAAAAGAAGGTAAAAATAAGATACGACTCATTTCGGAATCTAGTCTACCAAGGTTATTACCAGGTGATTGTGTTGTTAAACCGGGTATTGAGGGTATAAATTATACAGCATTAGTGCTTATAGTTGGCTGCTTTAAAGTTTGCAGTTGCTATTGTATTTTATCATCTTGGTCACTTGGAATAAGTACCATTTTTCTAGCATGCTCCGTGTTTGTTGGTAAAATTACTTTTTGCTTAGGAAGAACCACTAAATAAATTGAATATTAATCCGCCAGTGATTGGTTCTAGTAAGAGAGGTAAAAATCCACCTTTGTGTGCGATCAAGTTTTTCTTTTTCTTCCACGTCCCGCCGATTTCCGCTACTTTATGAAGTAGGTTTTTTTATGCATTTTTAGCTTTAATCTCTCTTGCTTTTTGAGTGTTGCGTTTCCCAATAACATATTTAAAGCACAATCACAAATACATCTAACGATACGGGCTTCCGAGGATTTTAATAAAGCACTTCTTTGAGCAGAGTTTAGGTGACAGGGAGCATGAAAAACTATAGCATTTTTCTTGTAAATTGATTTGCCACCTTTCAACGTCATTACAATCGTGCAACTGGTACTTGTATCTCACTGAGACCTCTCTTTATACCTTTGGCAGGTGCGCAAACATAATGATAAGTGTCATCTGGAAAAATACTTTTCGAAATTGGCAACTGTCGGGGGTGGATTGTTTCAAATCAAGAAGTAAATATCTATGAGGTTAAGAAGTGGCATCTTGATAGGCTTCTTGTATAAATCGTGAATTTTCAGAGAAAACCTGCCGAGCTAGATGTTAAATTTGGGCACGATCTCGTGGATTTTTAAAAGCAACAATGTATTTTGTATTTAGGGAAATGTCTCTTTGTCCATGACCCTGATGAAAAAGATTTTAAGATATAAAAAATACACTGAGATTTATATGATGACTGCCCTTTATAAATAGATGTGCAACTGTATTATTTTAAGACTCCCTCATTAAATCGTTGATAATTATGAGTTTAGCTCTAGGGTCGTTGGAATATTCAGAAGATTGATGTACCTGCACGAAATTCTATTGTTTTTCGTATTCCTTGTAAGCTGTTTGCCACTCGGAATAGTAAAAAATTATACGTTCAATATGTGTATCACGTACACTTTCAATATGACCAAGAAACTTTTTTACAAAAAAAGTTTTACCACATTCTTTTGGTCCACATACGAATGATGTAAATGAATGCTTCCAGCGTGCGTCCATAATTGAGAATGATTCAGCTTCAACTAGCAATTATTATTTATAGAATGATATCTCTATTCGTTTAAGTAAAAACTTCTTTTTTCACACTTTTTTATTTATTTTTATTTTGTGAAAATTGATCACTCAGCTACTGCCCGCGTGGTCAGAATATTTAAGCTGATTCTTCTGACCGCTATCACGTCAATAAATAAGCTTATTTTGACGTGCACCTTGCAGCACGCCCCGAGATGAGCTTACAAGGGCGTGCGACCCCTCCCGCCGCACCGCGTTCGACCACTGCCGCGAAACCCTAGTTTTTTAGCTATATTCTGGTTGCTTGTGTCAGCTTAGAAAAATCAGGTATAGAATTATATTATTCCAAGTGAATTTTGCTTTTGATTAAATAATAAGACAAAATTATTTTTAATGCATTTTGGGATGATAAATAAAATTTGCAGACAATTTTTTGTTTTTAAAGTAGATTTTATTTTAATAAACTCACTTTTAAATATATCAGGAATTATTTAAAAATTAAAAATTAGTATATTTACATTCTTTATTTTCACTTCAATCTTCAATTAAGTCCACACAAATTGAAGTGATGCTTCTGATTGCACTGCTCGAAAAATGCATCTTCGTCATCATCATCAAACAGTCCAAATTGTTCAACTGAAGAGAAAAAATAAAAGTTATTATTATTAGCAAGTAGAAGAATATGTTTTTTAAATAAAATCCAAGAGAAGAAAACATATGATTATTGCATTTTTAAGATGAAAAATCCGTTGTGTCTGGGTGTGTATAGAAAAGAGAGAGTGATTATTAAAATTTTCGTAATTCGATTTGTATAATTTAAAAATAAATAAATAATTTATTTTATACAATGTAGCCAAATGGTAGAGAGTCATATCCTTCAACTAATCGTCTTTTAGTGTATTTGCGGATACTACTAACATTTAATTTAATTCGTTGTGTCTTTCTAATAACCAGATCACAGAGTTAGTTAAAGTTTATCATTTCGGCGTTTTCATAGTATAAATTAATACCTTAGTTATTTACAGACAAGATTTTTACCATCAGGTAATCGTACCTTATATGCATAGAATTTAGGAACACCCGAGACAAATTTTTCTATGAAACTACCGGAACCATAAACTTCGAGCTCATCAGTTAAATCACCTCATAGACAATCTGTATCTGGATAATACTCACCTGGTTTATTGGTACTGGCAAAAATAACTGAATCCGTGTCGGAATAAAGTACATGACGATCTCTTTGCTTCAAGTAAGTGAATAACTTCAAGCGTGCCTGGGCTGTCGTGCAAGCTGCTATAACCACATTAGTAATAGGCGATGACGTAACAGCTTCACATTTGTACAACCATGAGGCATAAATACTATTATCGTCTACAGGCAACACACTGTTAAGAATTTTGTCCGGACTCTGAAAAATTTTCAGTAATTCTTGTTGGCTATGTATAATCTCGGTCTTCGGCATATTTTCTCGTTAACCAAATTTCCCCCAAAATGAATGCAGGTAAAGTTTCGCTAACGAACGCGAATCAGGATTCTTTTTAATATTATCCGGGTCTAGTGCAATACCCTCATACTCTAAGATTTGCTGAATGTATGCCTTTTTCGAGGCCTCATCAGTACAATAGGCAGGGTATCCGCTGGCTTCATGCTTGAGTTAAAAGAAACGATTCATATAATTTACAAATAGACCACCCATTTTTGTGAACATGTCATATTGGATAGTCGCATACTGCTAAATTTCAAAAATGGCAGTAATTTTATAGCCCTCTAGAATTCCTACTTTTATCTCGTCAGAAACCCATGCTCCTTTAATTTCTCTTGCACTTGTACCATTTACATGTGGAGAATCTCTCTGTAGTTGTTCTTTACAACAAGTATTGTACAAAGGGAATATGAGTTTCCCATGCATTCGCACAGGTAAAACTGGTAAATATTTATGAGTAGGAGGCAATACTCTGCACCAATGTAAACTTTGGCATGACCAATGGGAAATTTTCCATATTTTTAAATAAGTGGATAAATTGAACAAACATCAAGATATGATATTTTCACTTTACCCTTATCCTCGTAATACGAAAATTATTACCTGTTCGACCCCCATAAAATACATCTCGAGGATTCAAGGCGTCGGCCATTAAAAGTGGGTGGTCTTTTAAAAAATCACGTAAATCATCGTTTTGTACTTTTTCCATATCAACGGAATGCTCCCACTTTTCGACTACCTCATATTCTAATGAGCGAAGTCGATCAGTTGGAGCGTTTGTTCGCTCAAAACGATCATACAGAGATTCAAAATTTTTATCGAAACCTAGTTTTGTATCCCGGTTTAATTTAAAACAATACGGACACCCATGACAGTAGCAACCATGGAATTGGTAAACTACTTTCCTACTGACATCTTTATTTTCAAAATAACCATCGACTAGAGAGACCTCTGGTAATCTAAATTCTCGTGCCCTGTCTGCATGCCTTATTTTAATTCCTAATTCGTGTTCTAAGGCTAATAACCATTCGAGTTATTTTATCGACTGTCTATCAGCCCGTCTTTAGCCACCGTTTGGTATGACATCTATTTGATCAAAAAGCCAAACACGCTCTACCAAGAATGTCCGCATCATTTATACAATATGATCTCAATTCTTCTTTGAAATGAAAATTGTATTCTGATGTGACACATTGTTCGTACCACTTGTTAAATGACTCCCGAGCCTCACGAGACATTGTATCCGGTGAAAAATATCTGGCATCCCGCATTATTCTAATGTACTCACGAATGTCCTAAGAAGAACCACATTCAACTAGAAGGTTTAAAATAAGTGTAAAAATGTAATAAAATCATTTTTGTTTGAAAATTTTCTTCGTATAACAAATATATCTTTTTAATCGTATGTCAACGTGTATCTACTCATTATCCTTCCCTTACTGAATATGCAGTAGCCTTAAGGTAGTTAGCCATTATTATGGATATAGTATCACTTTGTAGGTAACAAAAAATCGTCTATAATCTTTTTTAACTTCAGGAGGCAATAAATTTTGCACCCCTCTGAGAAAAATTTACTTCTTATAGACGATCAGTAAGTAACGGGAGTCAAAAAGGACTTCCTAATGCTTTTACAGGGCCTTATACAGGCCTAAAATAGATGCGATTTATGTGTGTCTAATACATTCAGCTTCTCAGTCAGTTGCGGATACCTTTTTGTCGGTGATTTAAACAAAATAACACAGGCAAGATGTGTTAGGTTACACCCTCATAAATCACCCTTCAAAGAGTGCGAGTCGGGACGCGCACCCCCAAGACGGCTGCAAACAGGTATCCCGTAGCGGTGTGGATAAGGGAGGAAAAGGGAAGTGGAGGGGTTAGTCTGTCCATAGTGGCCCGGAACTACTTACATAAAAATTTCTTAATATTTGAAGTTACACAACTGATAATAACAATTATTTATTGTTACGTTTACATGAGAATAGCGACTGCAAATTTCTTTTAAGAAAGTTTAAAGCAATTTTAGTTCAAAAAAAATATTTTACAGGCCAAAAAGCCAAAGTTTTATATTTACTTATTTAATTTGGTTACAGAATCAACAATTGTTGTATTATGACGAAGATAATTGCACCTAGGTTCTTTTCAAGAATATCTACATCAATTCTGATGACGAAGGAAACTTCTATATTGAAAAACCACAAATTCCAAAATTTTCCAATAGAATTGTTTATAAAAATTACAATTACTAATTTTGTATAGAAAATGTTACTGAAAATTACTCTCTCATTAAGTTGAAGTATTTCTAGATAAGAGCAAAGTTTGCTCAACAAAAATTAGAAAATTTTGCAAACACATGCAAATTCCGTGATACTTGGAATTAAATAAGAGCAGCTTCAGTGCAAAAAAATTATTTTCTAGGCTAAAGTATTATATTTACTTTTTTCATATGCTTACAAAATCAACAATTTTTGTACTTTAACAAATATAATCAAACATATATTAGTTTTAGGAATATGTACAACAATTCAGATGATAAAGGAAAACCCGAAATATCGTGACTAACAATCATGGAAGAACATATTTGTTACAATACAAGTTACAATTTTTGGCTATTTCTCTATGTAACAGGTGTACAATAATGAAAACGTACAATAATTAAATTATTCGCTATACTTACGTGTGCACTTAAACATTTCTATTATTACTGAAAATAATAACCGATTTTTATGAATTTTTTTCTCACTGTATTCAAATGATATGAATAAAATAATGCTGCTGTTTAAAATTGAATGACTCTGTGCTTTCATTATTCTAGTTTTTGCAACTGACCTGCATCTCATAAAAATTAAAAGGTCATTCGGTACGAACAATTTTATGCGTCCCAAGGTATCTGCGTCGTGAGTTTCACGAGGGTCGATGTGAGTTCTTTGAGAATCCACACACAGCTGACATCGAGCGTTACTGGAATTTTTCTCTATTGTTTTTTTATTTTGGACTACTGAAGAAAATATTAACATTTTTTTCAAGAACCGACACTAGTCAGCAGAATAGAATGATATTTAAATATCATGTTCAAAAAATAAAAAATAAAATTTTTAATTGCTGCAGTAAAATGGAATCCCATTTCCCAACCCTAATAAATCCACTTAAGCAATGATATCATTCAGGTCACTGACTGGCTTAAAATCTTTAAACCACCTTTATCGATTTCGTCTAATAATATACGTTTCTCGTATTGGGCAGCGATCCCTAACCCTAGCACGTCATGTAAAGGTTATATTTCGGTCAGGAGCAGATGCCTAAGAAATGATTCGACTGTATCTCATGATCAGAAAAAGAAACTCGATTCCGAATGCAGTAAAAGAATATCGGATTTCCCGAGACCAAACATTGATGTAAAAACGCAATTTCAAAAAACTAAAGAGGATCCTTGAAGAACATCTGGCTAGAGGAGGAAAGGATATTTGGATAAATTACAGAAACTACGTTTCAGGATTATCTCCTTGTGTAATTAAAATTTCAACCATTCAGTTCAAAATTCAACTAGTTGTAATTGAAATTTCATTAAAGTGAAACAAATTTTATTCGGCACAGTGCTGTTACAAATACTGTGTTTTGAAATCCATTAATTATACCAAAAGAATTCTGATAAGGAATCATGAGTTATTTCGTAAGATTCATGAAATTAATAAAGTGCATATAATCCTTAGAAAAATAAGCAGCTTTAAAGAAGAAAAACAAAAGGTACATTGGAATTATATTACCGTAATGAATTTCGCATCCGTTTCGAACAACTTTTTGATACTCGTTTATGTAATCATAACCTAATAAAGCATGCAGCAGTTAGTACCGATAGTATGAATGAAATTTTCTCATTGTGATAATATTATTTCAACTAACCTTTTTGTTTTTCTTCCTTAAAGCTGCTTCTTTTTCGAAATATTATATGTATGTCCTTGGTTAATTTCATGGATCTCACGATACAAACAAGGAGTCGTGGATTTTTGTCAAGTTGGGGTCTGACTTCACGAAAAGTATGATCGCGCAAGGGTGTATAACACACACGTCTTCATAAATTTTTAAGTACATTTGATTGAACTTTATTTAGTAATTGAATTTTGAACATATTTCTACAACAGTATAATAGTATCGTTTCTTACGGATAGGCATCATATGGTTCAGTATTGGAGCTACTCCTCTATTCTGTTTGTGCCTTCATTTGGAGTTCCTCAAGGTTCCAATTGGGATAATTGCTTTTTTTATACTTACGAATGATGTATCACTTGCTTTAAATTGCAGTGACCTTCATTATTCAGATGATTGTTAAAATGTATTTGCCCATTGCGAATCTTAATTCTTGCTTAAATTTTTAAGCTAATTTAAATCTATTCAACAATTTTTTGACACTATTTTGCTCACCTGTTGGGTCCAAGTTTGAATATGCGTTTAGCATATGGTTCCTACATATAAAAAAGTATATATAGCTGCTATTGATAGCTGTTAAAGCTGTTTACTTAAATATTTAGCGTTTAAGGAGGACAAAGTGTACCCTCCTCATTGATCCAACCAGCAGACATTACGCAATAGATCCCATACATGGGTTCTTGAAGATAGACGCACATTCGCTAGTATCTAAACATCGTTCAAAATTATCGGATGAATCATTGATAGTCCATGATTACTCCAGTATATTCCGATAACTGTTCCGTAGTTTAACTCTAGAAGCTTGCCTATGTTCTATTTCTCGAATTCTAAGAGTAATTTCTCTTCGAGTTTGAATATGTATAATTGCGCAAACCAGGTCATGTTAGTTCATAAGAATTTGGATTTATTATATTTTTCTCTAGAAACATTCATGTATGTATGCATGAATTTTTTGAACGCAAAAACACAATGTAAAAGCCTGTCTGTGTACTCACATCTACATCACTTGTTTATATCTCTCTAGCCCTATTATTGGTTACTTGAACCATTGGGCTTTCTTATTTTTCAAATAAATAAATAAATTAGGCCGCATATTAAGCTTACCATCAGAAGTGAGGAAAGTGCATTACGCAGCAGTCCACCGGCGCTGCCAGTCGATGAACTGAATTAAATAATGGTAAGCTTTCGATTTAAGCTCTCAGACTTATTATCTGTCTGTTCATAAGCTGGAAGGTTGATCCACACATAGTAAGATGCATAGACAGATTGATGCTCCATTTTAAAATTGGATTTACTATATAATCCCGAAATTATTGTGTGGCATCGAACAACGTAACCTTCCAGCGGGTCGTTTTTATCAGGTTGACACCGTGAGCTCTCTGCTCGTTTCCATCACGCTTCTGTCACTATATCTAACACTAAGAAATTCTCCTAGTTACCTCTGGAACAACACTAACCATGACTGAAAGCCGCATTAATGACAACATCAGTGAAGAAGTCTCTCCGAAGCAGATACAGAGTTGGTCTTCAAATCTTTCGGCGTTAAGCAAGGTATCTGCGACTAATACACTCGAGACCTGACATAATTATCAAAGATTTCCAGAAGCTAATTATATTTGTAATCGAATTCTCGGCTCAGGCTGACTAAAAGATCACTGCCAACGAGGAGAGTTTCCATGTATTTTCTTGTCGAGTAGCTGTTGACGGAATTTTTCAACCTCTAATTTCTTTGATTCAGGTTTTAGAAGTGAGGCGTATGCACGTGGATGAATTAATGAACTTTCTTCATCTCTGATGTTAAAATTCAGTTCAAGAATCTCGGTCGCCTGCTCCGCAGCTTTGTAAAGGAACGCTGTTTTGCCAAGCATCTCGTGTTTCCTTGCCCTTTTTAGGAGAGGATCTCTGTTATTTGCGTGAGAAGTATAAAATCGCGGAACGGTCTAATTGACATGCAAGCTCTTATGCACATGAAAACCTTACGCGTAGCGATATCAAGGGCCGTGAGCTCGTTCTTCGTGTATTAAACCACCCCAAACAAGTAGAGTAGAACCGGGACGGAAAGCATGTTAGTCGCAGATACCTTGTTTAACGCCGACAGTTTTTAAGACCAACTCCCTATCTGCATCGGAGAGACTACTTCACTGATATTATGTCATTAATACGATTCTCAGACACGACTTATTATGTATAGGTCTCTCCAGTGTCAAAACGTTTATTGACGCTCGTTTCCATAAGCTCAGAGTCCCGGGAAACACCAGCAGTCCGTCCACTTTTCAAATGCTTCTTGGACTTTAGGTCATCCATATAAAATACGTGAGTGACATCCGGCGTGCCATGTTCAGCGTTGCCGCAAAGATAACCAGGAGATTTTCTTCCTACTAGATATAGTAGCAGAAGCATGATAAAAAAGAGCAGAGAGCTCATGGTGGCACCCTGAAAAACACCCTTCTGGAAGGTGACGTTTTTCGTTTTCACGTGATAATTTACAGATAGATCGTAAATCTAGTTTTCCAAAGGGACATTAATCTCTCTATACATCTCATTATGTGTAAATCAACCTTCAAGCTTTTGAACAGACAGATGATAAGTCTGAGAGTTTAAATCGAAAGCATATTCAAGCTTGGATCTAATAGCTCAGCAAAATAGTGTAATAAGCAATTGTTGAAAAGATTTAAATTAGCTTAAAGATTTAAGCATTAGGACCCTTTCTTCGCGGACGCTCATAAATATATTTTAATATCATCTGCATAATGCAGGTCATTGCAAGTTAAAGTAAGTAATACATCATTCATAAATATAAGAAAAAGCAATGATCCCAAATTGGAACCTTGATGAACTCCAGAGGAAGGCGCAAACAGGAGAGAGAAGTATCTCCAATTCTCAACCATTCGATGCCTATTAGTAAGAAACGTTGCTATTAGGAGTAAGAGTTTACGCGGAACTTCCATGTTACAATGCTTATAAAGTAATAAACCATTGTCAACCTTATCGAACGTTTTTGAATATGAGTAGATTGAAAGTGGTAAATCTTCAGGGAATGAAGCCATGTTGAAATGTTGATATACTTTTAGCAATAGAAGTATATATAGAATCGTGCTGGCATGACTCAAAAATGTTGGAAAAATTATTTAAGATAGCAATTGGCCTGTGATTGGTAGCTTCAGATTTGATTTCTTTCTTAAATACAGGACAAACTCTAACCTTTTTCATTCTTTAGAATATGTACGGCATTCTAATGATATATTAAGCATTTTAGTAAGAATTGGGGCAAATGCAAATGCAAAATCCCTAATTACAAACGCGGATATTACATCAGGCCCTGCAGTACATTTTTAAGTATATTTTTGACTGCTTTTGACACAGCGCTTTCAAAAAATTGAATTGCGCTTCAAATGAGCCCTAATACAGATATCTTTTACATTTTGGAGATAATGATCTGTGAAAGTTATAACAGAAATATCAAATCTATAGAAATTAGTCTTTGAAGTCTTATCTTTATTTAAGATCGTAAAACTTAGAAAATCTTCACGGGTTCTCGATATACGGCTAAAAATGTCTTAGCCTCCAGTTTCCAGTTCTAGTCGGCGATTACTGCTGTCGACCGCGAGAGCGGTGGTTGCCGAGAATTTCTCAGATTTTGATTCTCAAATTCTGCCCGTGCTTTGTCTTATGATACTTAAGGGGGAAAACTGAAATTAAGAGGGCGTCATCTGTAAAATCGCATGTTTAATTGAAGCCAAAAAAACTTCAAAAATATTTAGGGGTTCCCAAGATATAACAATAATGTCCAAGCGTGTCTGCGTCGAGTCTCAGCTAGCGAGCACTGCAGACAGCCGGTCTCGCTGCTAAAGCGACTGCAATTTGGGGAAAACACACTTGGTCATTTTTAGTCGTATCTATAGAACCCGTAAAGATTTTTAAGGTTTGTGGTCTTAAATTGAAGACAAGACTGCAAAGAATAATTTATATGAATTTGAGACTTTTGATGCGATTATTCTAGTTCATGACACAAGTCGAAGTCGAGGTACAAAATTAACGAAATTCTGGATTTCTAAAAAAGCATCTGGGGCAGTATGTTCTCTCTAAAGTTTTAAAAATATATGTATATGGGCTCAATTGACGCGCCTTTAAATAAGCTTTTAACGATTCGTTAAAAAAGTTTCTCTCTCAATTTTTGAACGATTAGTCACGTTTCAATGTCAGGTGTTATTTTTAATAATACTTTCGCTGATCGTGCTGACAATTTTCCACGATAGTGCAAATGATATCCTTGTTGGTATTAGATCATGGTGATGATCATGGTGGTGGTTAGATGCTATTTTATTTAGCTTCTCTGCAAGTTCAATAATCCTTTTGTTAACATCCCTAAAAACGCCAGATTGAAACGTATTCAAAAGTATTGCACTTTGAATGCGAGGTTGTCGAAAAGCAGATTTCCAGAGAACATCCTGTGAATGCGATTCAATACTTAGCAATCGCACATTTTCTGCTTCGCATTTAATTGTATTCAGTAGCATTAGGACAAATTCTGTTTCGCAATTTAATCGCATTCTGTATCATTAAAACATATTAGAACTCTCGCATTATCAAGCATTGAACGCGAAATCTTTCACTTCGCATTCAGACGTATTGAAGATTTAAACATTATATGCGAACTCTCGTATTAAAAAGTATTGTGCTTCCATCCCAATCCGATGTTGCCGCAAAGCAGATATCCAGAGAACATCTCGTGAATGCGAAGCAACACTTTTTAATCTGACGTTTTTTGCAGGGATATCATTTTGTGATCTGTTAGAAGAGAAATTTTCAATTTTAGAAGACAGGTTGTCAACAGAGATACACATTTTCTCAAATTCACTTTTTAGTTCTGTGTGACTCTTCTTATATTGTTTTTAAATATATTTTTCAGGACCTTAAGCATAGATTTGAGTTCAATAGTGCAAATAGTTATCTTATTTCTTCTATCACGTCAGTCGGGAAGTTTGACCTGGAACCGCAGCTACTTTGAAAAGTATCATATCAAAGCTGCTTTTAATTTTTGTTAAACACTCATTGTGATAACGTGAAGGACATCCCTTACATTTTACGAATCCATCATCAGAGTAAATCTGCTACTTGCATTTTCTATAAGCTCAATTGTTTGCCATAGAAAGCCTTTAACTATTAAAATTTCGAAGATTTTAAAAACTTTGAACGTCACAATATTTAGATATTTTGTGAATATTCAAAATTAATTAAAAACTGGAAATGATTTGAACAAATTTAACAAAGTGTGTATACCGAAAAAAATATGCTATTCGTCCCGAAATTTCAGTAGAAATAGTCGCGGCAAAATTTAAAAAATGTAGATTTTTGCAGACTTTAAACAAAAAATGCAAAAGTTATTTTTTACTTGTGAAAGGGTTGAGAAGAATAGGAACGATTTCTCAAGATTCCTAGGAAAATTGAAAATGATTTTTCATTTTAAAAACTTCATATTATCACCATATATGAGCACCTGAGTCACAAAATTCCTCCGAGTCTCAACGTCGACAACGTATTTTTGTAGAAGATATAAAGGGGGTCCATGGGACGATTTAAAACAAAATTGAAAAATTTTTTGGATAAAAATAACATGTCTGAAAATTTTATTGAACAACTCTTCAACATATATTTTTGTCAATTTTTTTGTAGTGATGCAACATCGTGAAAAAAATCGTACTCGGGACAATGTGTAACTCTGTACCTTAACGTTGTACTGTACTGGCCAGCTATTTACTTCAGGAACAACCCTTTTTCATCTGCCTTTCATCAGAAACGTTACTTTTTTTTCTTTGTATGATCTTTTCAACAGGATGATATATATATATATGCTTTATTCATAAATCGTCTTTCTATCGCCATGTTCGTAATTTTAATTCGTGCATTGTTTTATTGTTCTGTAAAGGCACCTTTTACATTCTTATAATTGATAGTTTTCTTATTAATGTAGCAAGAGTCTTCATTTCATTTCCTTCCCGACATGTCTGATCTCACAACTCATTGTGATTTTATTATTATCGCAAGAATCTCCTTGTCAGCTTCATTTGTAAGCCGATCATTGCGCAAATTCAGTTTGTGAAATTCATTTGTTTAATCCGTATTTCCGATTATTACACTGTTTCACTGTACGGAAAAACGACTTTTATGATCATACAACTCATTGTGATTTTATTATTATCGCAAGAATCTCTTGTCATCTTCATTTGTTTCCTGAACATAACTGTCGTTCTAGCGTAATTTCACTTTTTGCGATATTCATTTGTAGTATTCGTACTTCTAATAGTATAGTACTTTTAAGTACTCCACTATTTCAGTTTATTGCGAAGATTACTTCTGTGATCGTACAAATCACTGTGATTTTACTATTATCGCAAGAATCTCTTGTTTGTT
>JAAAKG020009240.1:0-21138 GCA_010014905.2 Druon quercuslanigerum
GTAAATGTCAGCATTTTTACGTGAGTACAGCTGCTTTTAGGTTAGGTGTCTTAATTATTCGCTTAATTGAACTTTTCCACTTAAAATCCAGTATAATTCATGTTCATCTAGAAAAAAATATAATGCCTTATTATTTAGAATTGAATATTGCTGCTAAAATTATTTTTAATTTGTATAAAGTGAAATTACCTGACTTTTATAAGAGTTGATCAATATACATGTCTATTAAATTTACTACGCAGTCTCTTAATTACTATTGCATATACCAAGTTCTTAGATTTACTATACAAATGTATAGTAAATGTATATTAAAATTGCAAACATTTTTAACAGTGCACTATAAGGAAGTAAAATTACTAATGTCTATATGATGATTCAATTGCTTTTCAATATGCAATATACGGAAAAATAAATAGCGCTATTCGATTCTGTAGAAAAAAGGATATAATATTGAAAACTTTTTTGCTCTGCCTAACCTTATTGCATAGTATGAATATCAATTCTATACCATGTCATTGTTTATTTAAACTATTTAATTTTTTAACAGAATCGAATGGCTCTATTAGTTTTTCCTTATCGAATTTTTAAACAAATAGTTTAAACAATTAAAAAATAAATTTCTTGTCTTGAATAGTCATCTATTAGTTTTTGAGATGTTAGTTTTCTAGTGAGCTCATGACAAAATAATTTATTTGAAACTTTTTAAAAGTTTAGAAACTTGCAATAAAAAATCAAATTTCATTTTTTTTAAGTTCACGATTTTATCAAATAATTTGACTATAATAAGCCGCCTACTTGTCTCGTAAAATGTTTCTAATATGAAACTAATTAAAATTTTTTAATGACTCCTGCATATTTAAAATCGCCGATAACATTTGATGAGCATTTTCTCGGAAAGTACTAAGTCTTTTGCTCCCTTTTTGAAATAATTCAAATTTTTCGAACGTTTTTTATCTGCTTTCCTGAATTTTGTTGTGCTTATAAGATTCTGCCGTGACATCATTGTACTCTAAAAAACTTTTTATTCTACATTCGCGTGAAAACTGTACATAATTAATTACATCATATGCACAGATAAGGTTTTTTTGGAATATACTAAAAATTGCATTGATTTACACAATCGAAGAAATTATTCAATTAAGTCTCTAAACTTCTTGAATTACATTGAAAATTAGGTCAAACGTTGTTTTCCGGCAAATAATTCCGAATTTAATTTTTTCTTTCGGCATATTTTGCCGTTCCAGGGGTATCACAAAGGTGGCCAGATGGAGCCCCCCCCCCCACCCCCGCTCAACACTTAGAAGGGGCAGCGAGTTTGATCCAACTGAATCCCAAAGAATTCCAAAGAATTAATGATGAAGGTTGATTCAAACATGCCACAAGAGAAAATTAAAATGAAGATTTCTCACTGAAAAATTGCTCACGGTGAAGATAGTTTTGCTTAAATATGAGTTTCTGCTCTTACTGAATCAAGTATACCTACTTGTGTCCATAATCAGGCAATTGCCTGAATAAAGATTCGATAAAATGTCATATAATGCACGGGAAAGCTCCCTACAGTAGATAATAATGAATTTAAAGTCCAAATGTGCGTAAAGTAGTGTTATAACTACTGATTAAATTAAATTAGTATTTATAATTAATAATTATCCACACTAGGTTGTTTTATCCACTGTAGGGAGGGTTCCCCTATTCTGAGGCAAGGCTGCAGGTTTGGACCACGTGCTTCACGGTTACAAATTGACGCGACGGTGCAACAGTAAGCAGCCAACCAGTGTTCGGAAAGGCTGCACGTGATAGCACGTGGAGAGGCGTGGCTCTTGATTGAGTGGGACGGGACTTGATCCGCTGTCTGTCTATCCATCGCTGCAGTAATCCACTTGGCACACGCGCCCCGTTCCATCCGTTATCCTACTCCACTGCACTACCGTACGTCCTACCTTACCCAACATTATCCTACTCTACAGCTCTACCTTACCCACCTTGCCTCATTCAACCGCAGCACACCTACATGAACGGCTCTTCCGCACATGTGTCAGCCACTCAGGTGGCACTTATTATTACCACGCGGTACCAAAAAATCCTCTTTCTTTTTTGGTCTTGTAAATTATAAATAGAAAATATGAGTCATTCATGATTTTAATCCTTTAAGGAGATTTCAAAAATTTTACTTACCGTAGAGACTTCTAGCAGAACCGGATTTAGGTCTCAGGCCCTATGTCATCCTCATATTTGCCGCACTTTTTCAATTTTTATTACTAGGTTTTTCTGTCAAGCAGAGTTGAAAATCCAAAAAATAGATACTGCAAGTGAAAATAGACGTGTTCCTTAATAATAATAAAAGTGCTAAACTGCCGTACCGCAGAGTAGGGAAAAAGTACCTTTTTGATAAAAATTGAGCAACAGTGCAATTCTTATCTTTGCAGTGTATTTCTTTTACGATATTCAAATTCATTAAAGCAGTTCATAAATTAATGTAATGAGTACCTAAAAATGATCTCCAATAGGTTAGAGTAAAAAAAATTTTTAATGACATAAAAAAAGTATTAAACAAACGTCATATTTTCGTAATTCGCAATGATCAGAAATGATGTATGAAATATGACAGATAATAACGCGCGCTTACAATTAGTAAATAAGAACAGCTGTTTACCAATTATTTAAACAACTTTCTTTAAAAAATTCACAATTTCGCCATTTTTCCATAAATAGGCTCCATTTTCTTTGGAATCAACTAAAACTGTCTTTTCAAAGACTCCTTGCTGTAATATTTTTCATACTGAAAAAAAATGTTAATCATATAAATAATTTTATAAACAAACGAACATTTGCACCATTTTTAGTGAACAGCCTTAGCTTTCGTTTGAAGAATTAGTAGATTTTATCAATTTGAAATAGATGGCAGCTCAAGGCGTTGAATTCTGAATATCGCTGTCAAAAATTACTGGGAATTTAACAGTCTCCATAGAGTTAACTGGATTCTTACTTACTGACACACCCATGTCCCCTTAAAACGGCCCTTTTCAGGGTCACATGATATGAGAAATCTGATTGAGCAAACTCCCCGCCGTGCATATCGGGTAACATGGATACCAACAACTGTTTATGTAATTAACAGTTTTTGTGAATATGAAAAATATGAAAAATATGTCAGCAAGGACTCATGTCAAAACATTTCAATTTTAATTCCGCAAACAAAAATGAATCCTATTCATGAAAGAATGGTCGGTTTTAATTTGTTAACAAAAATTGTTTAAATAATTAGTAAACAGTATCTATTTTTAAATAACTTTTTTTCTATAGTTTCTTTATAACATAAAAACCCATTTTTTTCTTACTGGCACCTACTTCAATTTATTTTTAGCTAGACATTACTTTGATTTATGACCGGCCTAAATAAAATTGAAAATCTTAAAATAAATGGCTTCACTGAAAAGTTAGACAAAAAAGGTTTAAACTTTGTTGTTAAATAACGAATTTTTGTTCAGTCAGAGTAAAATATTTGTAATCATTCGTTTTACCTGGAAGACCTGCAGTTATTTCTACAAAAAATAACAGGAACTGTCGATTTTGGTCCAAAAAAGGTTGTCTTTTTCCCACTCTTTTCAAGGTTTGTAAAGATTATAAATATTAAGGCGGGATCATTTAAATAATTTAAAAAATTCTATTACGCATTAAATTATAGCATTTGTTTCTGTATTAATATAGATTAATGTTAATATGATATAAATTTTTGTAATAGTAATAATATAATGTAATATAAAGATTAATATAAATATTTAATCGTGTATCAACACGACGCCAATATAGAGCTAATAAAAAACTAATAAAAAACATTAAACTATTTCTGGTTGAAAGTTAATTCTTTAAAATTAAAAAATTTGCTGTTATACTGTTGGTTGAGCATTAATCTTTTTTGATTGAAAAATTAATTATTTAGTTTGACAATTTATTTATTTTGTTCAACAAATCAACAATCTTGTTAAAAAGTCATTCTTTTCAGTTGAAAACCCAACCGTTTTGTTAAAAATACATTTTGCGGGTTGAAAATCGAACTATTTTGGTAGAAACTTACACTGTATGGTTCAAAATGAATTATTTTTGTTGAAAATCTAAGTGCTTTGTAGAAAATTGGTCTATTTGGCTTGAAAATTGAACAATTATGTAAAAAAATTTTACTTTCGTGATAAAATAATCGTTTTCCGTTGAAAATTCATTGCTTTTGTCCTAAAACTTTATCTCTTTTGCTAGAAGCTTCATATTCTTTTGTTTTAACATCAACAATTACATTTTTCGTTGATAATCACTCATTTTGGTTTGAAAATTCCACTAGTTGGTTGAAACTTGAACTACTTTGTTAAAAATGTATTCTTTGTTTGAAGATTTATCATGTTATTTGAAAAATTATCTCTTACGTTGAAAATGTAACTATTTTGTTGCTAAATAGTTTTTTTTTTGGTAAAAATTTAAGTTTGTTGACTAAGATTAAATTATTCCAGTTGAAGATTCCTCATATAAGTTGCAAGTTTATGTCTTTGGTTGAAAATGTAACTATTGTGTTGAAATGAGTTTTTTTTGTTTATTTTTGATTGAAAAATAAATTTTCTTACTTATAAAGTTCTATCGCTTATAAAGAATTACTTTCTAATTTACTAGTGTCCAGGAATCACATACATATGACATGAGATGAGGAGAAAATGTGATCTAATCTTTATTTTTCGTTATCAGTACTTTGAGTCGCAATAATTTCCATCCAAATAAAATAGTTAGTAATAATGTCAACAACTTTCTTATTTTTACGATAGTAGAAATTAATTTAGTTTCTACAGATTCTGCAATTACAATTTAAAGTTCTATTATATTTATAGATACTGCCGTACTAAAAAACAATTACGCAAATGACTTTCCTAATCGACAATGCCACTTTTGTAAGGTTTTCCGCAGAACGGTAGAATATATGTCTTATTACCTTGTAAAACTCATCCTAATCGAGGATCATATAAATATTTTCATAGAATCAAGCATGTGTTTTAATCATCCTAATTCATTCTAATCGTCCACGCGAGACACTGATGGTATCTCGCCCTTCTGTTTAATCTTCCTTATCAGCGATTATGATCGAAAGAAGTACAGACACTATATATCCTGATATAAACCAAGTGGTTGTACGAGTTATGAATTTAAATTGAATGCAATTTATGTCTGCGTGACTATCTGATTCGGATGCTCATTGTCAAACCAACAAGGGGTCGTTGGGGAAGAGTCGAATTAGAGTTCTGATTTATGCTTTCTACTTTACCCCTTCTTGCTTCCGGATAAAGTGTTGCCTCCACAAAAGATACCTGTCCCCCCTTATCCAAACTCTTCAAACTAATATTTTTTTCTAATCGATTTTTTATCAATCCTATTGTATCATTTAACGAATCCAAGAATTTTAATTAAATGTACAAGTGATGCATTTTATACCAGTTCAAAAATGCCATCAATCAGATTAAATGGTTTATTATGAAATAATTGGAAATATTTTCAATTAATATAGTTTCTTAAAACTATCTTACTGTAACTAGTTAATTTTTTAATAACGATAGTGGTAGCGAAATTACTTTTGTAAATAATTAAAAAATTTATAACTAGGAAAAGCGTACGCTGTACGAACGGACACCCGACCGAAACCATATAGGTTTCTTCCCAGACTATAAAACCTTAAAAAATTGCAATTTTGAAATGATAACGATAACATCTACTATTTCCTTCTAAAAAGTAACTCACACATAATAACATAGTAATACGAAAATCTATGTCAATCTATAAAAAACAGAAGACTATTAGATTATTGGAATATTTTGCTGCTGACCAAATTGATACCTTCAATTACACAAGGATCTTAACTCCTTAACTCCTTAAGTTCTTTTAAGATTAAAAAATACTTCTGATTCCTTATTTGGAGCACAAAAGGGTCGGCTTATGACCCCGCCTATATCACCGCCTCTGTTATGTTTTAGTGCATTTTCCTTGGACGAGTGTCGTTACATCCCCGAGGATAATATACCCTGTAATAATCGAGATGCGCTATGTCGAGTCGTGGGGGGTAGTATTTTAAATGCCAATGATTTCATGCCTCCCTAGGGTAATATGTGGTGCGAGGGAGTCTATATAACCTCTTCAACTCTTCCAACACCTTCAGTCGACGACAATTCGGACAAAAACGACAACGTAGACAAATCTGAAGAGTGAACCTAGATTATTCCTAGATAACAAAGTACCCTAGAATATGAAAATTCTTCTAGTATTTCTATTAAGTAATTCATTAGATTAAATTAAATTCATGGAATTTTGGTAGTGAGAAAGGGCTATAGTTGAGTAATGATGGTGACATTGTGTCTGTCAATCGGATTAAAATATTCGTAAAAGAAGAGAGGACATCTATTAGATAGTGGAAGGAATTTTGCTGACTGTTGTTTAAAATTAAAAGGCAGTGAAAGTAGCCTTCGCAATTGAACCAGTGCCGTTCGAATCAGTGATGCTCGAATCAGTGGCTGACAAGTCGATTGGCCACGAATAGACGATCCGACTTTGGTCATTAAAACGAAGGTTGCCTAGATTTTTTAAAGAACGTGTCACCTACAGTCCTCGTCCGGAACCCATCGTTTCTGTCAAGTAGAGAAATGATCGTCATGGACACCAATCAATCCCAGTATCGTCGATATTGTAGGTATCTTTTTTCAAAATGAAAAAATTGACAAATTTTGGCGAGACATATTTATCCCAAAGTGTCATTAAAATTTTTTATCGAATTCAACCATAATTCGTCATCTTGCTGATTCTGTATCAAAAAACGGTACCTGGAAATATAGATTTATCTGTTTCCAATGAAGAGGGTAAATAGAACTCGCTTTTCAAATTATTTGTAAAGCTTATATGTAAAAAGGAGAGAGGTTAAAATCGGCTTTGAAAAAATCTGAAAGCAGAGCCTTGGTTTTCTTGTTTGAATTCTTTCTCAAATCGTTAAAAAGTTTTTATTGCGCGGCAACTATGGGGAATTAGATTGGACTTTCATCTCGAAACCCGTCGATTCAGGTATATTCTTAACCATCGCATAATGCAATAAGTGATGGAACAGACCTTGATGCGCTTATCTAAACCAACGGCAATAAATTGATGCTTGGCTCTCGTAAGCGGCCTTTTTATTGCATATTATTTCTCCTTTTTTCAAGGAAGAACTCTTTCGACTTCGGCTGGAGAGAAGTTACCTAACACATTTCTTACTGTCCTTTTCATTGAACTTCACCGTTACTTGATTTACTAAATGAGCATTTAACACTTTCTGAAATTGGTGGTTGATTATTGACTCTTTTATAAATTTAAAGTTTTAAAGTTAGTTTATTGAGAATTGTTTTTTATATGATTACAGGGCAACTGCATTCGCCGAGTGGCGATAGTGACAACAGCAACGGAAGTCAACGTGCTGTTGTAGTTCCTCGAGCTGACGTCGAGCAACAACATCGCCAAAGACATCAAAGGCAAGCTTCCGTAACCGATTCTATTCCTGCATTAACTTCTACCAATCACACTTCAGCCATCACAACCACCACCGCCTTTACCGTAGCGTCAAGTATGCTTCTATTGCAGACACAGGTAAGCCCAGTTTTTAAGAAACAACAATAAAAAACAACATAATATGCACAAACATAAAGAAAAAA
Source organism: Druon quercuslanigerum (assembly GCA_010014905.2). NCBI lineage: Eukaryota > Metazoa > Arthropoda > Insecta > Hymenoptera > Cynipidae > Druon > Druon quercuslanigerum. The sequence goes on from JAAAKG020009240.1 coordinate 7,701, forward strand.
TTACATTTGATAACCATTAAAATAAAATTGCATATCAGCGTGTCCAAATGACAAGGTTGCATCTTAGAGAGACTAAATCAAAAGGTGCTAACTCGTAGAGACGATATGAAAAAGTGCTAACTCTCGTGTTAAACTCTCGAAGCTTTAAAATCTTATATAAATTGTATTGGGAACATCAGCACCAAAAACACTATTAGTAAGAGGGGGGGCTCAGTGGAAGATGTTAAGAACATATATAATGTTTAGTATGTTTTCTGATTATAAATTTTGACAAAGTTTGCGAATTTTAAGACACAGTAAGTTGCAAGTTTTCAGTTTTCATACACTTTCCTCTAGATTTTCCTCTTTTCCCATTCTTCAAAGAATTCTTGTTTTTTTCCTGTTTTTAAGCAACTTACCCATTTAGCCCTTTTCCCTTTTTTTCGCTTAATTGTGAACTGATTTAATAGATCCCAATGAGAAAATCCAACCGAACGTACGAAAATCATTTCATTTGGTTAAAAATTCTACCATTTGTTTGAAAATCTAATTATTTTGTTGGAAATGAAACTATTTTGTTAAAAAGTCATCTTTTTGAGTTAAAAATTAATATTTTTGGTTGAATATTTATCTTTTTGGTTGAAACTTTGACTACTCCATTTTTTAGAAAATTAATCTTCATGATTGAAAGTCCATTCTTTTTTTTCGTTGAAATATCCGTTACTTGGTTTAAATATAAACTACCTTTGATATATAAAATTCGTTGTTTTTAAAAATTAGTTCTTAAATTGAAAATTAAATTATATGGTTCCAAATTCATCTTTCTGCAATGGAAATTCACATATTTGATTCAGGATTCAACTATTTTGTTAAAAAATCGTGCTTCTTTTATTAAACTGGTTGAAAAATTCACATTTTGGCAAAAAATTTATCTCTTATAGTAGAGAAGTCGTCTCTCTTGCTTGTAAATTAACCGTTCGTTTAAAATAAAATTGAATTTTAAACAAACGGTTTTTTTTTGTTAAAAATTTGTCTTATACAAAATTTACTTTTTTGTCTTGAAAATTCAACTGTTTTTGGTTAGATTTTTTTATCTTTTTTGCTTGAAAAATCAACTGCTCATAGTTAGATGTATAGACTTTTTGAACATTTTAGTTCAAAGTTCAACTATTTTTTTTAAATGTCTTTTTTAAAGTTCATCTTTTTGGTTCCTAATAGAACTTTTGGTTTAAAATTTTATTTTATTGTTATTGGAAATTCGTATTTTTGGGTTAAAAGGTCATATTTTTTTATAGAAAATCCATTTTGGTTGAAAATTGTTTAGTATTGAATTCAGAATAAAGTGAAGAATATTTAAGACAAAAATCAGTCCTTGTTTATTATAATTGAATAAGAATTGCAGGTTTTATCTGCATGAAAGTAAAAACAAAAAGATTCAGAAAACTATTGGTAAGTACACAATTTTAGGCCGAGCTTATTTTTAAAGTAAGCTTTATTATATATCCATGTAAAATATGAAAAAAATATTTTCTAAAACAATTACAATAAGTTAAACCCTTAGGCACTTTTTTATTTTATTTTTTAAATGATTTTAGCAGACTTTACCAATTTAGATTTAAAAATTATTCTCTCATTTTCTGTAAACTATTGTTCGGAAACATTTTACATTCATATAAACAAATAGCTTCGCAGATATAAAATAAATATGTTTTCAATTTTTCCCTGTTCTCTTTAAAAGAAGCAGAAAACTTTCTCTTCTGATAAAAATCAGTCTTCAACCTAGAATTCTCTATATTTCCAAAATAATCCAGTTTTCCCATTTAGTTAAATGTTTCAAACATAAGGAAATAATCATTTATACAAGAATTTTTGCGGTATCTTGCTTTGGATCGATTAAGATGTAATTTAAACGAGTTTTTTAAATGAATTTTAATGGAAAGTTTGATACCTATATTTAATCTTGATTAAATTTTATGCATAATAAAATTATGTAAAGCTTTTATATAATGATGCTACCAAGTAATATTATGTGCAAGATGCACATTTTTTTAATTGATTTGGATACTCGTATTCTTTTTATCTTATTGCAAGTCAAAGAAAAAGTCTCTTTTTTGTTGGAAAATATCTAATTTATCTAACAAGCTTAATTGTAATTGTTTCAAATTTTTATAGTTAGAGTAGTAGAGACGATATTTTCCTGAAGAGCTACCATGATTGGTTTTATGATTTTATATAGTAATATTTGATCACACTGAACTTCAAACATTATTTATTTCTAAGATTAAATAAAAACCGTTTAGCTTTCAACTTAAAATTAAAAACATTGAGCGATAATTACAATAATGATCTTGCCAGGTATTCGAACTAAGAGATGAGTTGTCACATCCCATGATGGTAGTTAATTACATTGTTGCGCGGTTAAATAAAAACTCTCAAATTGTCTGATAAATTATTTAGGATATAATTATTTAAGATTTTCAAGAATTTTACGTTATGTTGGCATTTTACACCGGTAACGGGTATTTTTAATTAAAGATTCTTAGATGTGAAATATTAAAATGCTAAAGCATTATACACAAAAAATTGGTAACAAAAATCATTGTAGTAGGAACAAGATTTTCAGTTCTTTTCCTTTTAGGTACATAAAAAACGGTGTTTTTAGTGAATAATATTTAGATTTAAGTGAAGATTGTTTACCCTTAATATTGTTATTTCAAACAACAATAATTAATAAAGTTTTTCTCGCTTCTTTTGGCGGGAATCGATATAGATTAAAAAATATTATATATTAATTCTGAAGTTAAATTTGAATTGTCCATCAATCATCAAAAATATTGTCCTTGTTTGCCATTATGGTTTGAAAATTTAACCCTTTTGATAGAAATGTCTGCTTTCTTGGTTATAAAGGCTACTTTTTGGATAAAAATTAACTTTTTTTGGTTGAAGATTTAACTATTTTGTTGGAAATTCCCCTTGTCGGTTAAATTGAACAGTTTTTTTACTTAAAATAACAATAATTTTCTAGTTGAAATATTAACCATAAAATTTTTTGTTAAAAATCCCTATTTTTGGTTGATTCACGTATTTGATTAAAAATTAATTTTTTAGTTGAATACCCATAATTTTAGTGAAAACATCATCTCTTTCATTAAAATTTGGTCTTTTTTTAGTTAAAAATCAATTTTTTAAACGGAAAATGTAATATTTCCAACTTCTTTTGTTAAAAAATCAGGTTATTAGTTTTAAAAAATTGTATTGGTAGAATGTTCATCTTGTTGGTAGAAATGTCATTTTTCCCGTTACAAATTCAACTGTTTAGTTGAAAATCTAACTTTTTTGGTTGAATTCAAATGTTCTCTATTCAAAATTAAAATCTTTTTTTGGTAAATGATACAAATTTATTTCATTTCTAAAAGATTTATTATTTAAAATTTAGAATTCGATAACTTTTGGTTAAAAGTTCAACTACTTCGTCAAAAATAAACTTTTTTGTTGAAACTCCACCTTTTTGTAGAGTGTTCGTCTTTTTATTTTGAAAACTCATCTCTGCCTCTAGTAATTTTAACTTTTTTGTTAAAAATACAACAGTTGGTGAAAATTATTCTATTTTGTTTGAGGATTCCACAATTTCCTTAAGAATTTTTAATTTTTTGTTAAAATGTTTTTTATTTAAATTAAGATATTTTTTGGCTGACATATTAACTATGATCTTTTTTGTTAAGAATTCGGATTTTTTGTTCATATTCAACTTTTTTGAATAAAAATAAAAATATTTTTTGATGGAAGTATCAACTAAATTACACTTTTAGTTGAGAATTATGTATTTAAATAAAAAATCAACTACTCTGTTGAAAGTTGAACTCTTTTTTTTTTTGTAGAAAAACAGTCTTTTAGGTTAAGCATTCATCTTTTTCATTAAAAATTGAAGTATTCAGTTATAATTTTTTGTTTGTTAAAGATTCATCATTTTAGTTTGAAAATTCATCTCTTTTATTGAAATTTTTATAAAAAAAAAAAAAAGATTTTTTACAGAAAAGTTATCTATTCCATTTTTGGGTAAAAATGTAGCTTTTTAGTTGAAAATTCAACTGTTTTGTTAAAATACAGGCTATTTCTTGAAAATTGGTATTTTTTGGTAAAATATTAATTTAATATTTTTTAATTAAAAATATAGCTGTTTAGTTCCAAATCAGACTTTATTGTTGTATTAAACTGTTTTGTATTAAAAATTAATATAATTTTTGGTCGGTGATAAAAATTCGTTTTTTTTTTGTTTGAGACTCATATTTTTGGTTGAAGATTGAACAACTTTGATCAAAATTCATTTTTTGTTCAAGATTCGTCATTTCAAATAAAGATTTTGATCAATTATGAAAAATATTATCCTTGCTTTTATTTTCTATTATTATATATAAGAGATACTATAAAATACAAAAATTTTGTATCAATATTAAAGTTATATTTTACTTAATAAATTGCGTGAGAAAAAAATGAGAAACGCGCCGCTAGCACTTGTTAGTTATCTACTTTATTACATTTTGCTTAGACGTGGGCGCCACAGGATCCAAGAATTAAAAAAATGTTTTCTGACTTGTGAAACAACCCTAATCCCTGATTTTCTTTTCCTTTTTCTTCATCATGCTCGAGGTATGTTCTCCTCTCGTGAGAAATACGTGGACGTAAAGATCTGGTGTTGCGCAGCCGAGTTCCAGTGTTTACTAACAATCGCTTGATTGCATTAGAAAAAAGAACTAACAATCCCGCCGGAATCCGCACTTCGCTGAGCCGTTACCTAGACTGCACCTCTCACCCTGAACATCGAATCTTGTACACGTAGGTACCTCTTTCTTTCTCTTCGACATCGCACATCGCGCAGGAATCAGTACTCTTCTTTCTTGTCCCGCGACATCTGCATACCAACCTACGTACCCGGATCCTCATGCCGTCCTATAACCTGTTTCTACGCGTTTTATAAATTATAAAGCAACAACCAATTAAACACAATGCATACTCAGCGCACGCTTCTCATGTAAACGGGTCAGCGAAAATTCAATCACTAAATAATAAAAGGAAGAAGACAATCCTCGCCGATCGATGAGGATGTTCAGAAAACCCTCCTCCGTTCCTTACTCAGTCATGGTTCAGGGACTTCGGCCCGGGGAATCCCCGAGGAGCGATCAGCGAAATGTCAAGCAGGAGCGGAACCACCCCCACAAATTGAATATCCACCCTGATTCTCCTTCCTTCCTTCACTTTTTACCCCTTCACGGTTTTATTTTATTTTTCTATAGCTGCTTCTTTAAACATAAAACAAGCAGATTTCATCATCAATTTTTTCTTCAATTCATTCACACCACTTCAAAGAAGGTTTTATTTGAAGCATGCACGGAAAAAACTTTTTTAAGCGTACGAGCGAATCTAGAATATATTATATTCAAAAAATCTATTCGCTTTTAGATTAGGTACAACGTTCAGTTAGTTTACTTTCGGAATCTGAATTAGTTGAAAACTACTAATTGGTAGTAATTTTCTACTAATTCAAATAGCGCAAATTCTTTTACTGATAATTAGTAAAAATCTACTTATTCCATGCATAAATATAACCGACCAAATAAATGAGTATAACTGTATCTACTAACGGAATTGGTAAAGCTACTACTATAAAAATAAAATCGTAAATACTTTGCTAGTGACTATATCAAGAGCTACAGTTTTATATCAATATAAAAACTGATTTTACAATTAGGGGAATTTAAAAAAATAAAATAATAAATTATTGAATACACGAAAAAGAAAAGAACTGCGGAAATTGTAAGAATGTCTCACAAATTACATATATAACAATAAACCAGCTATCTGCCGTATGTTTGCAACACCTTAATATTATTTTTAATTTAAGCAAACGAAAAGCTCATAAATATTCCTTAGAATCAAGTCAAGTCTGGTGATTATACAATACATTTGCCAATTTCTGCACACTATAAGCCTCGAAGATGTTTATTTTTTCTGAAAATACATTTTAATTAACCCAACTTTTTTAAGGACACTTTCCCAGTTTCCTTTAAACTATTCACTTATTCTACAATATTAAACTAAAACTTATGAATTTTAAAGATATTTAAGAGACACTACAAATTCAGAATCCACTTATTGACAAACGAAAAATCGCGAGAAGATCAAAGGTCATCTTAGCAGCAGCAGCGTGCATTCGCCTGCGCTACACGAGAGACGCTATTTACTTTCAACGGTATATTGAAAATGAGCTTACACCTAGAGGGTTTTTTTTTGCAAAAGCATGTTAGTGTCAAAATTGTATCGCACATTTTTGTTAGGAAAATTTTAATTTTTCATTTGATTCAGCAATTTAAAAACTAAGTTTTTCCTTAAAAAATTATCAAATAAAAATTTGTATCTTATTATATATTAACGGTTTTATAGAACTTATATAAGTTTAGAAAACATTAAGCTTTCTTAAATAAAACTCAAAACCCAGCAGAAAGTTAAACAAAAATTAAATTATGTTTCCCTAGCAATTTATTGCTACGAATTGCATTAGTAAGTTAGTACTGCTAAGCAAATTAGTATAACCCCCTTACTAATTACAATACAATTATTAATTTATAAGTCAAACGCAATGCTACTAATTGCATTCGAAAAATTTCTAAGAATTCGGATTTAGAGGACAAGTAAAACGTTTAGTTCCTTCCCTAACAGACCGAGTGAATGGAACGTTTATGCAATTGAGTGACCGTAAAGTGCCCACATAGTGACCGTTCCGTTCACTGAGTCAGTAAGTCGCCTAGGGCACATTTTCATCCTTTTTCACATTTCTGTACAATTTCACATTAAACTCAAGACAAAAAGAGCAGAAGAATTTTTCTGGGGATTTCGCATAAAACAATAATTGTTTTTTTATCGCTTAATTGCGAACTGCATTTGTAGAACACAAGTCTTCTATATTATATTTTTGGTTCTGAATTTATCTATTTGGTTAACAATTATATTATTTGATGGAAAATTCAACTATTTTGTTAAAAAATTATCTTTATTAGTCGAAAACTCAACCACTATGTTGAAAGTGGAAATAAGTTGTTAAAAATTAATTGTACGGGTAGACTATTAAAATGTTTTATTAAAAATTTGCTTGTTTGGTTTGATATTATTTTTTTAAACTGGAAATTTATCTATTCCATTTTTGCTGAAATTTAATCGCTTTTAGTTGACAATTAAACTGTCACATTTTTCGTTGGGAGTTCATATTTTTTGGTGGAAAACTCAACTACTTGGTGGAACTGCTTTGCTAAAAAGTAATTTTATTCCTTAAAGATCTTTTTTTTAATTCTTGTTTCTGTTGTTAAAAATTAATTTGCCTAACTGGAAATTTAACTGCTCCATATATGTCTAAAAATTCATTGTTTTTTGTAAAAAATTCAACTAGTTACTTAAAGTTTTATCTTTTTGTTGAAAATTCATTTTATTCGTATACAAGACAAAATATTTTTTGTAATTAATTTGTTTGTTTCAAAATTAATTTTTCAAACTAAAAATTTAACTATTCTATTTTTAGTTGAAAATTAATCGTTTTAGTTAAAGATATAAGTATTAGGTACAAATAAACTTTTTTGTTGAATGTTCATATTTTTTTAGTTGAAAATTCATATATTTTGTTGAAAGTCCAATATATTTCTACTTGAAATCCTAAGTGTTTGATCATGAATTTAATATGGTATCTATGCGTTAATTTTATTTTAAAAATAATTTGATTCTCTATTTCCCCTTATTTCCCATGTTATGACAGACTTTTGGGCGTGCGATTCTGCATTTACGTAACGTGAGATACCCTCTTTATGTTTCAGAGTCCTTTCGGATGCAGTAGTTTCGCGGATTTGCTAAGTGGCGCTTATACGGACTCCACGGATGCCGGAAGTCTGCCGGAAGAGCTTGATCCTTTTCCGGAATTGCAGCTAGGTAATCCTCAAGACGTTAATAACTCCGAGGAACCACCCTCGCAAAATCAGCATCCCGTTCATTCTCAACCACCACCCCTCCCTGGAGACGTGCAAGCGGATTCATTAAGGTATATCTATTTTTCAAAAATTTTCCTTATACTTTCTCATCACTTTCTCATGAACCATCTTTTTTTATTGAATATTCTTCTCTTCTATCGTTTTGTTTTTTTTATAATTTTTAAAATATCCTGACCTGTTGTTCAACTTTATCTATAATAGAGTACACACTTGAGTCATACAGTTTTTTTATATTCTGTTTAAAGAATCTGGACAGAAAGCTTTTGTATATTGCAATCTGGAACCGTATCTAATTATTATCATAATTATTATTTAATACAAATAGAATTACTTAACATCTTTACAGACTAGATGGAGCTATAAAACAAAAAATTTGTTAATTAAATTTTTTCTGAAAAAATATCTCCTTTCGCTCCGCTGGGAAGTTCTGTGGTTCGATGCCCAGCGGAGCGAAAAAAGATCTTTTTTCAGAACAAAATAAATTAAAACCATTTTAAATTCATAGCTCTATCTGGTCTGTAAAGTCGTTAAGAAATTATATTATTCTGTCACGATAATATAGATTCCTTGAAAAAATTGACTTGTAGCACCTGGCATAATAATGCGTGTATTTCTGAGAAAGGATTCTTCTCCGGATAGTAGCTCTAGTAGCTTAATGGAAAAAATCTGTTTCAGAAAAAATTTAATTGAATAAAAATATCTTCATTCTATATTTTCAGTCCGACTCCGCTCCCTAGTTTTGAAGAAACCTATACAGTCCAACGATATCGCCAAGAGCTTCAAAGCCTGGGGATCAAGATGGATGAAGACTGTTACGATGAAGTTTACCCGTGCACGGGAACTTCATTTACACCAGACTTTTCCCAAGCAGTATCCTACCAAAACCACCATAACCAACACCAACCACACCATCCAACCCAACCCCAACAGCCGCCACCCCCGCATCATCATCAACAGCATCCTGTAAATCACCATCATCCTCAACAGCAGCCGACTCACCTTCATCAACCACAACAAACACATCATCATCACATGGAATTCTTTTCCACGGAATCAGCACCAACGCCTGCTGCAGTTCCCACACCAACGAATCATCCAGAATCGCCTTATGCAGCAGTACCTCTTGTTTATGGACCTCCACCTAGTGTTACAGGAAGCGGGACATCACCAGCCACGCCAACTGATTTTCGAACTACTGTTGGTAGCACGGTTGTCGTTCCGGGAACCCCACGTCTACGAAGATCATCCTTACCACCTCAAAGGTCCGAGTCCACGAGGTGAATTACATCAAACTTACAAGCTTTTATTTAACTGTCAGAACCCCCAATAGTGTGGGTATCTATGAAAAGGTCTTGGAGAGAAGAGTAATTTTACTCTTCCCTAATATTTGTTCCATAATTACAGCAGTAGCGAATCGCCAAAACTGAGAGGTAGTGGATCGGCAAGTTCAACTGCAGGGTCACCATCTCCTGGTGGTGAACGAGCACCACCAAGTCCGAGCCAATTATGTGCTGTATGTGGCGATACCGCAGCATGCCAACATTATGGAGTTCGAACTTGTGAGGGTTGTAAAGGATTTTTCAAAAGGACAGTGCAGAAAGGCTCTAAGTATGTCTGTCTTGCCGAAAAAGCTTGTCCTGTCGACAAACGCCGAAGAAATCGTTGCCAGTTTTGCCGCTTCCAGAAGTGCCTCTTAGTTGGCATGGTCAAGGAGGTAAATATTTTTTAAACTTTAATTTTTAGAACCCTATCTGTCAAATTGTAATTAAAACGTATTTGTTTATTTATTTGAATAGGTTGTGAGGACAGACTCGTTGAAAGGACGCCGAGGTCGACTACCTTCTAAGCCAAAATCCCCCCAGGAATCACCACCGAGTCCCCCAGTTTCACTAATCACGGCCCTCGTTCGTGCGCATGTTGACACAACTCCAGATCGCTCAAATCGCGATTTTTCCCAATGTCGAGATCCATCCCCTGGTGAACCACCAATGACAGAACCAGAGAAGACACAGCAGTTTTACAACCTGTTAACTTCTTCAGTTGATGTCATCAGGAACTTTGCTGAAAAAATACCTGGGTTCCTCGACCTGACACCTGAAGATCAGGTCAGTCATCTTCTTCATAATTATTTCCACAAAAAATTGTCTAAACCTACTCTTCTGGAGTCAATTGACCTTCCGTAATTAATTGACTATGCTAAACTTGTAAGGAAAGTGTGAGATCAGGTCATAAAAAAGAAGAAACAGCTCTATAATTGATGGGCTTCTAAAGTTTCAGGTACGGGTCTAGTAAATTATTCTAAGAATGAATTTAAGTAAAAATGAACTAACAAGTTATCTAAGGTAGGTAGTATATCTTCTATTTGTAATAAACATAGCATCAGAACAGTTAATCCGCACACCATAGGCTCTTAGATTTAGATGGCCTGGTCTCACATGCGAGGATCGATACCTCGTACATTTTCTAAAAGGTCACTCTTGACGAGCTTCGAACAGTTTCGACTTGACGACACCCGCTATTCGATTCACGAATAGGAATAGCTGACTTGCTCGAGTGTGTTCAAGCCTTTCGAACTCTTCTTCACCGGTCACGAACAGCCCCAAAGACATTCCACCGCGATTCAATTTTAATTCACGCAATACCTGAACCTAATAGTTCAAATAGGAATCCCAGTTCTTATAGATGAAGACAGGAGAGTGGCAACTGGAGAAGGACCAAAAATAAAATTTGACATGAATTTAGATGTCACAGTCCGCCCCATTCTTCACCTAATTCCGTTTTTTCGACCTTAAATTTGAAAAATGCTCTCAAACGCCTAAAATTGAGAATTTTGCCTCAATTTTGCTCTTTTCTCTTGCAAGGTTTTGATACATTTTTTAATAATCATAAACGGAAATTAAAGAAATTAGACAATAAGACGTTTTGAAAGAGTTTCTTTTCTATGACGTCAATGTCAAATATTAATATTCTATATTAATATTCTCAAACAGAAAGATTAATTTTCGAAAAGAACAGACGAATTTTCAACTGAAATTATGAATCTTCAACCAGAAAAATTAATTTCGAACAAAGTAGTTTCACTTTTAACTCAGTAGTTAAGTTTAAAAAAAAAGAATCATTCTTAGCAGAAAATGTAATATTTTACATTTTTACTAAAAATTCTAAAATAAAGTGAATAATAATGAAATTGTACATTGACGCTGTCAACAAAAAGACTAATTTTCTACAAAGTAGTTGAATTTCATCCAAAACGTGATTTTTAAACAAGATTGTTGATTTTTCAAAAAAATAACAAAATTCTCAACCAATTATGTAATTACATTTTTAACCATGAATGATAAAATCTCAACGAAAAAGGTTACATTAAAAAGGTACAATTTCGAAAGAGTGTAAAATTTTCAACCTAGAAGATGCATTGTTGATTGTTGATATTTCAGCCAGAAAAGGTTCTAATTTAAAATAAAAAATAATTAAATTTTTAATTGTAATATATGAACTGTTAACAAAAGTTAGTTTTCAACTAAATGGTGGAATTTTAAACCCAAGAAGACCATTTTCAACCAAAGAGATAATGTTTCAACTAACATGAGATGATGAATAACCAACAACAAAAAAACTTTCAAGTCAATATTAATAAAATTTAAAACCATGAAAGATAAATTCTCAACACAAAAGCTAAAATTTATACCCAAAGAAATTAAATTTTAAATCCAAAATATTTGTATGCACTCAAGAAAGAAAAACAATTGCAACCAAATTATTTAATTTTCAAGCCAAAGAGACGAATTTAAAACAAAATAAATACTTTTTTAACAAAATAAATAAACTTTCAATCTAATAATTAAATTATCAAACAATTAATATAATTTTTAACCATAGAGTATGAACTCTGTACCAAAAATAGTTGGATTTTCTTATTAGTCTTTTATTCATTGTGTTCGCATTTATGTAAAAAAGAAATTCGGAGAATAAGGAATCAAAATCTATCTACTGGTGAAAATACATTTTTTTTAATCACACATGTACATTTTATGTGAACAGTCTGTTATTATCTAATTTTCAATCTTTTATGCGCTTCATTTTTTTCTTATGTATTTTTGTCAGTGGAAAGTGCTGAAATGTTCAACATATTTTTCAAAGCGCTACTGTTCAAAGGCAATTTCGTTAAATATTTACGAAATGCCCATATGATATAACAAATTTTAATAATTCATTAAATTCCTTTTTATTCCCCTTTTACCGAAAAAAATTTGTATTTTTATATTAATGTAAATTTTGGTATTGGTTTCCTATTAAAAAACACCTAAATATTTAATATCACGGTTTAAATAACGTTATTTTTGTAGAATGAATGGAAATATCTGAATCCTATTGAGGCCGGAAAGATTTTTCTTTTAATCATTAAAAGCAAACGATCAGTTTCGAAAACTTTTCAGAGATAAAATGATAAAAGATTAAAAAGTCGATATCATATTGTCTTATTATTTTTGAAAATCGTATGCAAATAGTACCCTGGACGTGTTAAAAGAATCCGAAAGTAAAAATAGTAATCATAGGGAAAAAATTCATATTATATGTATTTTTAAAACGATGCGAAATATCGAAAAGTTCAAAAAGAACTTTTTTAGCGCATGTGAACAGAAAAAATTTTGCTCTGTCAAGCTTTTTTGTATCTCGCCTTTTTTCATTAGAATTTTCGGCATAAAAAAACCGCCCTCATTCGTTAATTTTCAACTTTATAAAGTTATTTTTAATCGAGAGACAAGAAAGGAAAGTTCGGAAAAGTTTGATAAATGTTCAAACTCTAATTTATAATCCCAATACAATAAGTGTAGTTTACCAAAGCATAAATTAAGATGATAGTGCAGTAACTATAAGAAAATGTCAAAATAAACTTACTGAATATCTTTCAATTTGAATAATGTTTTGTATTTGTTGCAGAAATTCCTCTTCCTTTCTGCGAGTCTGGAACTTTTTGTACTAAGGCTGGCGTATCGTACAAAAGTGGACGACACCCGGTTGACTTTTTGCAATGGAGTAGTTCTCACACGAGATCAATGCGAAAAATGTTTTGGCGACTGGCTTCAAGGAATAATGGACTTTTGTCAAGGTCTTCATGTCCTCGATGTTGACATTAGCGCCTTTTCCTGTCTTTGCGCTCTCACGCTCGTTACTGGTTAGTAAAAAAACAAATTATAGAAAAAAAATCTGCCCGCCGCGCGGGCACATTCTAATCGCGCGCAGCTCGCTTCGCTAGCAAATTTGAGCGCGCCTATGGCGCGCGTATGTTGGATCTGGCGCTTCACGCTCGATAATGTATTAACCTCGCGCTTCGCGCTCGGATATTTATACTTAGTGCCCGGAATGTTTTCCCAATTATGTATTTTATTAATTATGCAGAATTGATTGATACTTTGTCAAAAACCTCTTTT
>JAAAKG020009251.1:9699-21138 GCA_010014905.2 Druon quercuslanigerum
AATGTTAATTTATTTTTAAAAATTTTGAACTAAAATGAAGAATCTTCAACCAAAACAATGCAATTTTAAGAAAGTGGTTCACTTTTCGACCAAATTGTTGAAGTTTCTAGCAAATTATTGAATTTTCAAGCTAAAAAACGACGTTTATACAAAGTGATTAAAACAAATCTTCCAAAGAAAGTAGTTGAACCTACTCATGTTAAGGAGAAGAATTTTTAAACAAAAAGTTTTCAGTAGACTTTTCACGATTAAAATTATTTTTAAACAAGAAATAATTTTCTACCAAAAACTTGAATTTTCAATCCAAAAATACCTCGAAAAGATGCATTTTTTCAACCAAAAAGGATGAATTTTTAACAAAATAATAGTTTAATTCTCTCCTAACTTGTAACTATTTAGTAGAGAATTGAACTATTTGGTTAAAAATTTATTCTTTTTGGTTAAAAAAGATGACATTTTTATTAAAACAGATGAATTTTTAATAAAAAACGAACATTTTTTTACTTAAATTTTCATCCAGAAAAGCTTTCAGTTTATTTTCCAACGAGAAAATATAAATTTTTAACAAAAAATAAACTTTCTTCGAAATCGTTTATTTTTTAACTAAACAGTAGAATTTTCAACTAAAAAGTATGACTTTTCAACCAAATTATTTGATTTTTAACCAAACAGATGCATTTTTGTCCAAGAAAAATGAAAATTCTTCTAAAACAAATGAATTTTTAAAACAAAAAAATACATTTTCAAAACAAGAGTTCAATTTAAATCCAAAAAGATTTTAATTGAATTTTCAACACAAAAATACGAATTTAAGAAAAAGTAAATTTTCAACAAAACAGTTGCATTTTTATCCAAGACAGATGCAATATTTCTGCTAAAAAAATGAACTTTTAAGTAAAAAAAAGACATATTTTCAGAAAATTTTTCGTCTGGATAAGATTTCAGTTTATTTATCAGCAACAAAAATATTAATTTTAAAGAAAAGGTTAATGGTCCACGAAAAAATATGAATTTTTAATATAACAGTTGAATTTACAACTAAAAAGGATGCCGTTTTAAGAAAATTTTAAACAAAATAATAAAATTTATAACTAAATAAGTAATCTTCAGGAGCAGGTTTTTTCGAATTTGAAAAAATTACGTAAATGAGTGAAGGACTAATAGTCTTTTAGAATAGAAAGAATAAGATAGAAAGAAATTCGTAAAATTCTATAAAATTTAGAAATAATTCTAGAACTTTTAAAAATGATTCTAGAACTTTTAAAAATAAATCTAGAAATTCTAGAACATGAAATTCAAAGTAAATTTCTTGATAGACAGCTAAAAAATATTTAGTTGAACAGATAAAGGATAAGCTGAGATAAAAAAAGGAGATTGAAACAGATAGAAATAGATAGAAAGATATTCCTAAAATTATAGAACTTTTAAAAACATTTCTAGAACTTTTAAAAATAAATCTAGAAATTCTAGAACATTCGATTAAATTTTAGAACTTTTAGAAATTATTCTATAATTTCTAGAATATTAAATTCTAGACATTCTAGAAGTTTTAGAATTTCTAGAACATTAAATTATAGAAATTCGAGAACTTTTAGAAAATATTCTAGATTCTTAGATTCTTTATTATATAATGAAATTCTTCGATTCATGCATATGTCGAAATTTAAAGTGGTCAACGCCTCAATTAAAATTTAAAAATAAACAAATATTTAGTTGAATAGATGATGGATAGGAAGAGATAGGGAGATTGAAAAATGCCAACGTGAATTTAGATTACTGAAGAGACAGACGTAGAATAGGATGAGATAAAGAAGAGGAGATTGAAATATAAAGAAAAAATTCGTAAAACTCTATAAATTTTAACAATAGTTCTAGAACTTTTAGAAACAATTCTAGAACATTAAAATAAAAGTAAATTTCTTGACAGAGAGCTAACAAATATTTAGTTGGACAGGTAAAGGATAAGCTGAGATAAAGAAAAGGAGATTGAAATGGATAGAAAGAAATTCGTAAAATTCTAGAACTTTTAGAAATGATTCTAGAACTTTTAAAAATATGTCTAGAACTTTAAAAAATAAATTTAGAAATTCTAGAACATTCAATTCAAAGTAAATTTCTTTACAGGGAGATAACAAATATTTATTTGGATTGAAAAATACTAACGTGAATTTAGATTGACGAAGAGATAAACGTTGCTAGAAGTAGGATTAAATGAGATAAAGAAGAGGAGACTGAAGAAGATAGAAAGAAATTCGGAAAATTCTAGAACTTTTACAAATAATTCTATAAATTCTAGAACATTAAACTCAAAATAAATTTCTTCACAGAGAGGTACAAAATATTTAGTTGGATAGATAAAGGATAAGATGAGATAAAAAAGAGGAGATTGAAGTAGATAGACACAAATTTTAGAACTTTTAGAAATCAATCTAGACATTCTAGAATATTAAATTTAAACTGAATTTGTTTACAGAGAGATTCAAAATATTTAGTTTGATAGATAAGGGATAGGATGAGGTAGGGAACAGAGTATTGGAAAAATTAAAGTAAGTTTAGATTTGACAAAGAAATAGACGTTTATAGAAGTAGGATAGGATGAGATAAAGAAGAAGCGATTGAAATAGTTAGAAATAAATTCGTAAAATTCTAGAACTTTAAGAAATAATTCTATAACATTAAATTCAAAGTAAATTTCTTGACGGAGATACTAAATATTTAGTTGTATAGATAAATGATAGGATGAGATAAAGAAGAGGAGATGGAAATAGATAGAAAGAAATTTGCAGAGTTCTAGAAATTTTAGAACCTTTAGAAATAATTCTAGAACTTTTAAAAAGTAAATCTAGAAGTTCTAGAACATTAAATTAAAAGTAAATTTCTTGACAAAGATATACAAAATATTTAGTTGGATATATAAAGGATAGGATGAGATAAAGAAGAGGAGATGGAAATAGATAGAAAGATATTTGCAGAATTCTAGAAATTTTAGAACCTTTAGAAATAATTCTAGAACTTTAAAAAATAATTCTATAAATTCTAGAACATTAAAATCGAGCTAAATTTCTTGAACGAGAGATAAAAAATATTTATCTACGATAATCGTAATTTAAAAGCAGGGTAGAAGAAACTCGTGATATTTAGAAACTAACGCCTTTTTATTGAATCATATATAATTCGCTTTTGGAAAATATGATAATATATTATGTATATAATGTAACAAGAGATATAATTAGAATGACACGAGTCCTAGTGAATATTCCGCCTCTTTTCTTTTACGACGTTGTGCACATTGTGTTTCGGGGTGGTTTCATTTTGCGCATTTTGTTTTTCGATTGATGGAACTCACTCGTCGATACCATCGAGCTCCAGCGAATAAGTTTCAATAAAAAATTTCCAATAAATAACCAAATTTTTCAGAATAATCTGAAGAAATCTTCTATTTCAAAATCCTCCAGCAAGTGTATTTTTATTCAGAATAGGTACCAACAAAAAAAGTCAAATATCTACAAACTTTAAAAAAAAGAACCTTCATCCTAACTCGTAGAAAGCCTTAAGGGCAAAAACTACAGTTAGGAACAGTCTTTTGGGATCACTAAGACACTTGTATAAAACTTAGTAACTGAAGGAGTTCAAAATTAAAATCAGGATTTAATGAAATAAAACCTACACCTAAACTAAAAATTGGTCAATAGAGACCAACGATTTTTTTTAAACAAGACTAACCTTAAAAAAACATTCTTAATAATAACTAGCAATAAATACTTTGAAAAAAGCAAGCTGCGCTTTAGAATTCTCGTTTTTAAAATCTAATTTTTTATTCAAACATATTCGCTGACTCGAATTCCCTTCCATGTAATGCGGAAAAATATCGAGAATATCTAAAGTTCGTGAAATAAAAAGGTCAGAATCTTTTATTTTCTTAAAAAATCAACAAAAAAAGTGGAAAAAATAAATAAAAATAAATAACTTCAGCAAGAAGTGTTGCAAAACATTTTCTTTTGCAATTTTAAAATCACGACATAGCATGAATTATGATTCTATTTTTCTTTTTCCATTTCACGAACTGTACAACGAGTAAGTTAACTTATAGGTATCAAAGATGACTTTCCGAAAGAGAGAGAAAGGAGAAGGAAAGCGAGAGAGAGAAAGGACGTGATCGCTATACACAACTATCTTTGCGCGGCTTTTTTTTATGGCAAACAACGAATTGACGATTAAAATAAATTAGTCAATAGCATTCACAGTTTTTTTCTTGAATTTCTAGACGAGATTCGATTCCTCTTTGGCCTCGGATTTTTCAAAATAAAGAGCTCTCAGCTCCTAGAAAATAATCTGGAATTGAATCTCACCTTTAAATCCATTCTTCGCAAGATTTCTCACAAATTTAAATATATGTATATATTTGATAAATAATTCCTAAAAGAGAAAAATTTGTAGTAAAATTTTAAGGGTAACCACTTATAAACTCAGGTATACTGCATCTGGAAATTTGAAATTTAATTGAATCTACTCCAATTCATCATTATTATTCTAGAACTTTAAAAAATAATTCTAGAAATTCTAGAACTTTTAGAAATAATTCTAGAATTTCTAGAACATTAAACTATAGAAATTCTACAGGTTTTAGAAATAATTCTAGAAATTCTAGAACATTGTTTAGAATTTCTAAAACATTCAATTCCAGAAATTCTAGAACATTAAATTCTAGAGGTTTTAGAATCTCTAGAATATTAAATTCTAGAACTTTTAGAAACAATAATGTAATTGCTAGGACATTATTTTCTAAAAATTTCAAAACATTAAATTTTAGAACTTTTAGAAATAATTCTAGAATTTCTAGAACATTAAATTCTAGAACTTTTGGAAACAATTCTAGAATTTCTAGAACATTAAATTTTAAAAATTCTAGAAATTAGAGGACTTTTAGAAGAGATTCTAGATCCTTAGATTCTTTATTATATAATGAAATTCTTCGATTCATGCATATGTCGAAATTTAAAGTGGTCAACGCCTTAATTAAAATTTAAAAATAAACTTAAGAAGTTTATTAAAATCTTCGAACGATAAAAAATAATTTTTTAAGCAAGAGCAAGAGGAAAAACAAGAAAAATTGTTTTCAATATAAACAAGAACTATCGTTATTTCTGAAGTAATGAAATATTTGAAAGAAAATGGAGAGAAATCTCTCGAGAGATAAAAAACAGTATTAACTAAATAGTTTCCCAACCAATAATAACGAACGAGAATTCGATGCGATCTGGTTGTGGCTTTGGTGGTAAAATGGTACATTCGTTTTGGCTTACTTTAGTCTATTAGTTAATGAGAGGGTGAAAAAGCAAGAGTCTCGCAAGCGTAGTTCGTATCCTTATTCCTGACCTCGACTCGTATAAATATCGTTAATTAAATAATAAATCACATTTGTGTGTAGAGGCCGAGACGAATGACACTTGCGAGTGGGTTCATAATTATTCTGTAACAGCCGAGAATTATTTCAGAGATCCTTGAATTGTTAATTAGGTACATACTACGATCTTAGTTTAGTCTAAAACTAGAATCGGCTTGCCCCTTCCTTCATAAAAATCGTCAAAAGACGCTTTTTTTCGATAAACATTCTACAAATTTCTCTTTAAAAGCAGATTTTCTCTATTTTAAATCAACTTTCTTGAAATTATGTATCAAAATTGAATTTTTAATTAATTTTAATATTATTTGCTTCCAATCTTCTTTCAAGTTTAAACTTTCAAAATGATTTCTAGTGATGTGCAAAATGTTTGACAGGCAATTTCCAGCAAAGTAGCCGTCAATTTCCTTAAATTTCCCGTGTTAAATTAAATTGATGTTGAAAATTTCGGAGAATACGTTTTTCATGTGCTTGATGATTTTGAAGACGAAGTAGCAAAAGTTAAAAGAATTGAGATATTTCACTGAAATTTTGCTTTCTAATGATACAAAAGACTGAAAAACAAGTGTTTTTCTTACTGTGACTTTTACTGAATGGTCGAATGGGTTTTAATGCTGTTATGAAGAAATAGGCACACCTCGCCTACAATTCTTAAGTACAATCACCGTAAGCAAAGCTTCTGGATGGATTTTACTTTGTATTTTTCGCAGAACGGGACAAAAATCTCGAAACAGATTTTCTTTCTTTAAAATTAAGTTCAACAAACCAATTTTTGACTCTTTTTACTCAGGAGTTAAAATTTCGCGAGATTAAAAAGCTTTCAAACTGCAAAGCTAAAATAAAATACACGCAAAATATGAAATTCACGAATTCAAATTTAAATTTAATTAAAATCGAAGTTGGAAGCATTTCCTTGAATTTTAAAGTCCATAACTTTCAGAAATAAATGTAGAATTTCTAGAACATTAAATTCTAGAAATTTTAGTGGTTTTAGAAATCATTCTAGAATTTCAAGAACATTAAATTCTAGAACTTCTGCACATTAAAGTCTAGAAATTCTAGAGGTTTTAGAAATAATTCTATAGCTTCAAGAACATTAAATTCGAGAAAATCTAGAGGTTTTAGGAATAATTCTAGAATTTCTAGAACATTAAATGCTGGAGCTTCTGCACATTAAATTCTAGAAATTCGAGCGGTTTTAAAAATACTTCTAGGATTTCTAGAAGTTTTATAAATAATTCTAGAATTTCTAGAACATTAAATTCTAGAAAATCTTGAATATTACATTCTAGAATTTCTAGAACTTTTATAAATAATTCTAAAATTTTTAGAACACAAATTAAACTTGGAAAGGATCATATTTTAGAGTTTTCAATTGAGAATGAAAATTTAATGAAATAAAATTCTAAATTTTTGTATTTGCGTATTTTCTTGGTCAAAATCGATTGCTGAGTTCGAGTTTTATGTCTCGTTCGTTAGTTTCACAGACGGAGATTTTACGTTGTCATACGTTGCCATCGCGTTTCACTAGATACGTAAGACTAGGTACTGAATACGTTTACCCAATCACTCTCATTGAGTGATTTTCTGCTAATTTCAACTGAACTACTTGCATCAAAGATGAAGGGAGAGAAAAACTCCCTTCAAGATTCTGCTTTCGAAAAATATACCTGCTGCTTTTCCTCTGATAAATTATGACTTCCTTAAGCGTAAATTTGCTTCAGAACAAAAATCACTTTTCCCGAAAAAAGCACCAAAATTTCAAGCTTTCACATTTTAAGATTAGAAATTTCAATGATCTTTATTCTAAGGAATTTAAGTTAAAGGGTAAGTATTTAACAATTAAAATTTTTTGAAGCACTCGAATTTAAAATTCAAAATTTAGAGAAGCTTTAATTTAAAGGAATCGAAAGTAAAAAATTTTAAATTATTATATTTGAAAGGTCGAATTTTATTTTCAAAATTAGAAATTTCGATAATCTTAATTCTTAGAAATTTAGATTTAAACAACAAATTTAAAGAGTAAGTATTAATTTAAATTTTTTAAAGTGCTCGATATTTTAATACCAAATTTAGAAGAACTTTAATTTAAAAGCGTAAAAAATTTAAAGCCTTCACAACTTAAAAATAATTTTTTTCAAAAGGTCCAATTTTATTTTTATTATAAAAAATTTATAAGATCTTAATTCTGAAGAATTTGAATTTAAACGAGAAATCTAAAGCGAAATTGTTTTTATTTAAAAATTTTAAAGCGGTCGAAATTCAAATTCCAAATTTAGAAGAACCTTAATTTAAAAGCGTCAAACTTTAAAGCCTTTAAATTTTGAAAATAATTATAATTAAAAGGTCGAATTTTATTTTCAGGGTTAGAAATTTCCATAATCGTAATTCTGAGGAATTTAAATTTAAACGAGAAATTGACAACCTCAGAAATTGAAAGGTTCTGAGCAAAATTGGACCAAAATATAAGATCGTCTAATTTTTCACGAGCACAAATTTTCAAAATTGGAATAAAAATCCTCGAAATTTCTTATCATCCCATTTTAAAATTTGACGTCAAATTTTGGGACGATCGACACAATTTTCAAACATGAAGCACCCAAATTGATAAAAACCTAAAATAAAATATTTGAAAATCGCTTTAACTCTGAAAGGTTCAAAGATTGAAGCCTGCGAATCTTCAAGAATGTTTTTCTTGTTTCTTTTTCGAGTGAAAGTGATTTTGCGAGAAGCTTTAGATGTGAAATGAGGTAGAACCGAAGGTGAAAAAATAGATATGAAATCGACGCCCGCCGATCTGAAAGACACTTTAATTCCCGTAAACGTACTCAGTAAAAGTATCTTTAGATTTCGCGCATCGACGAAAGACTCTTCGTAATTTCGTTTATCTATCCCTCACTCCTGACTTATAAGCTTAGTGCTTAAAACGTACTCACATTCATATAAGATCTGCAAAACCGCGGTTAAAATATCTTCACGTTTAATATATATAATATATATATTTTTATATATAGATATATATCTATTTTTATATATTTATATATATTTATATAATCACTGTAATAGTAGATAAAATTCTGTGAGTAACTCTCTTATTCAGTTTTGCGAGCGCAGTCCTTACTCTTGGGTGAAAATCGGACTCGCATCCATCCTCCTTTCCCCCCTCCCGATTGCGCACCAGTAGCGTCACTTGACTTCTTTAAACGGTAAAAGTATCGTTAATAGTGTTTTTTTTCTTCTTTTCTCCTCTTTTTACTGATTTTTCGCGTCTCTTCTCGTTGTCGCTTCATGCTTTCGATTCGCCGCGTATAATTTATTAAGCTTATTTTGGTAGTTCTCTTTTTTTTCGCTCTTTGTACCTGCAGATCTGGCTTTACCTAATATTGTATCAACGGATTTCGACGGGTGATTGTCACCTTCACGGTCCCTGGAAGAAGAAGAAAATCCTTAATTCTATTTTTCGTTTAAACCTTTTCTGATTCCTTGAGAAGACTGACCTATCCCTTCAGGAAAATTAAATATAGTGTCTTTTCCCGGAAAAGTGTCAAAATTCTGATGATTTTTTTTTCACATTCGAATCAGAAAAAATGCAACAAAAAACCGTTAAAATTAGTGAATTTTTTGCACTTTCTTGTAGTATTCATACACACTATTGCTAAAATATTCCAAAGATTCAGTATTAACATTAACTACCATTATTATACTGTAATTATTATTTTTAGTTACATAACAAAATGGCAGACGCAGCAGATTTTTTTCTTTAAAATTAATTTCAACAAACCAATTTTTGACTCTTTTTACTTAAGTGTTAAATTTTAGCGAGATTAAAAAGCTTTCAAACTGCAAAGCTAAAATAAAATACACGCAAAACATGAAATTCACGAATTCAAATTTAAATTTAATTAAAATCCAAGTTGGAAGCATTTCCTTGAATTTTAAATTCTATAACTTTCAGAAATAAATGTAGAAATTCTAGAACATTAAATTCTAGAAACTCTACAAGTTCTAGAAATAATTCTAGAATTTCAAGAATATTAAATTCTAGAACTTCTGCACATTAAATTCTAGAAATTCTAGAGTATTTAGAAATAGTTCTAGAATTTCAAGAACATTAAATTCTAGAACTTCTGCACATTAAATTCTAGAAATTCTAGAGGATTTAGAAATAATTTTAGAATTTCAAGAACATTAAATTCTAGAACTTCTGCACATTAAATTCTAGAAATTCGAGCGGTTTTAAAAATACTTCTAGGATTTCTAGAAGTTTTATAAATAATTCTATAACTTCAAGAACATTAAATTCTAGAAATTTGTAACATTACATTCAAAAAATCTAGAGATTTTAGAAATAATTCTAGAAATTCTAGAACATAAAATTCTCTAACTTTTAGAAAAAATTCTAGAATTTCTAGAACATTACATTCTAACAATTCTAGAACATAAAATCCTAGAACTTTTAGGAATAATTCTAGAATTTCAAAAACATTAAATTCTAGAAACTCTACAAGTCCTAGAAATAATTCTAGAATCTCAAGAACATTAAATTCTAGAACTTCTGCACGTTAAATTCTAGAAATTCTAGAGGATTTAGAAATAATTTTAGAATTTCAAGAACATTAAATTCTAGAACTTCTGCACATTAAATTCTAGAAATTCTAGAGGTTTTAGAAATAAATCTGTAACTTCAAGAACATTAAATTCTAGAAATTTTTAACATTAAATTCTCGAAAATCTGGAGGTTTTAGAAATAATTCTAGAAATTCTAGAACATAAAATTCTAGAACTTTTAGGAAAAATTCTAGAATTTCTGGAACATTAAATGCTAGAGGTTTTAGAAAAAATTCTAGAATTTCTAGAACATTAAATTCTAGAGGTTTTAAAAATAATTCTAGAATTTTAAGAACATTAAATTTTAGAAATTCTGCTCATTAAATTCTAGAAATTATAGAGGTATTAGAAATAATTCTAGAATTTCTAGAACATTATATTCTAGAACTTTTAGAAATTATTCTAGAAATTCTACAGTTTTTAGAAATAATTCTAGGATTTCTAGAAGATTAAATTCTTGAAATTGTAGAGATTTTAGAAGTAATTCTAGAATTTCAAGAACATTAAATTTTAGAAATTCTGCACATTAAATTCTAGAAATTATAGAGGTATTAGAAATAATTCTAGAATTTCTAGAACATTAAATTCGATAACTTAAAGAAATTATTCTAGAAATTATAGAGTTTTTAGAAATAATTCTAGAATTTCTAGAACATTATATTCTAGAACTTTTAGAAATTATTCTAGAAATTCTAGAGTTTTTAGAAATAATTATAGAATTTCTAGAAGATTAAGTTCTTGAAATTATAGAGTTTTTAGAAATAATTCTAGAATTTCAAGAACATTAAATTCTATAAATTCTGCACATTAAATTGTAGAAATTCTAGAGGTTTTAGAAATAATTCTAAAATTTGTAGAACATTAAATTCTAGAACTTTTAGAAATTATTTTACACATTCTAGCCCTTTTAGGAATAATTCGAGAATTTCTAGAACATAAAATTCTAGAACATTCAATTCTAGAACTTTTAAGAAAAATTCTGTAATTTCTAGAACATTTAATTCTAGAACTTTTAGAAATTATTCTAGAAATTCTAGAACTTTTAAAAAATTCTAGAATTTCTAGAACATTAAATTCTAACAATTCTAGAACATTTAATTCGAGAACTTTTAGAAATAATCCTAAAATTTCTAGAACATTAATTAGACTTGGAAAGGATCATATTTTAGAGTTTTTAATTGAGAGTGAAAATTTAATGAAATAAAATTCTAAATTTTGGTATTTGTCTTTAAGATTCTACTTTCAACAACTTCAAAAACTTCCCAATAGCTACAGTTCCTCACTCTTTACCATAAGGACTATTATAATTTTTTTAAAGAGTTATATAAAATTTTATATTGATATAATGTTACATTTTTATTGTTTACAACCTAATTTAAAAAGAAAAAAACATTTTATCACATTTTGGATGTAAAAATTTAAAAATTTAA
>JAAAKG020009262.1:0-21137 GCA_010014905.2 Druon quercuslanigerum
TATATTCTTGTGAACCTATTAAATTTTTTATCAACTATTTGCACAATTTTTTTTTCTTAAGACATAAAAATATCGTAATATATTGTTTACATGTTTATATTATGATGGTTAAGTTTGGAAATACTTTTTAAAAAATATATAGTTTTAAACATTTTTCATAAGAATATATCTATAAATAAATATTGATAATTAAATAGTTATGATATAAAAGATAACAATAATCTATTTTGATAAAATATTAAATACCGTGTTAAAAAGGTGCTCTCATGATGACTGCACACTATGCGTAGCAGTGTGCGGTCATTGTGCATGAGGTGAGAATCACGCAGTGCTGGTGCGCATGTGCGTCGCACGATTGTTATCTGGGTAATTACAAGAAATTCGTTTGGAGCAAAAGAGACTTGAAGGCATACAATGAGCAAATTTTAGTCTTGTCTAATCTTTCTCGTACTGGTGAAGATGTGGAGGGGTTCATACCTGCAATTTCTATAGTAGCAAATAAGTTAGCCCCCGTTTACAAGCGTTTTTGGTGAGTACCGGAAAAAAACCTTGGTTCAACAGAGAATGTGATATGATGCGTCGGAAATTACAAGACTTATTCAAAATGTAAAGTCTGGGCAGCAGTGCATAGTTTTAGAATAAAGTCTTCTTCAGTTATTGGTAGAAGTTTTAAACGTTAGTAGGCTTTTCGGATTAATTATATTTCAAAACGTTAGGTCTTTGCGTTTTTCATCTATTTTAAAAAGCGTTTCCT
Organism: Druon quercuslanigerum; assembly: GCA_010014905.2. Lineage (NCBI taxonomy): Eukaryota > Metazoa > Arthropoda > Insecta > Hymenoptera > Cynipidae > Druon > Druon quercuslanigerum. The sequence continues at coordinate 755 of JAAAKG020009262.1, forward strand.
TCAGTTAATGACTCGCTTCTTTGGCAAAAAATGCGCATGAAGGTAATACCCCCACACACTTACTTGGTGGTGGTAGGGATACCTACAGTTTGAGGTGGGTTCCGAACCACTAAGAGCAACAGCTTTAAGTACTTAGAGAACCTTTTTCTGTAGAGGTACCGGTCCCACGACTCTCCGGAGATGAACAACTCCCTTGCTTATCTAGTGTTCACCGCATGGGCCAACGAGGCTCTTCCAGAGTACGAGGCGGAATCGAACCCGCAAGCTGACAGAGTGGGTCCAAATCCTACTCTAGGTAGGCTTTGGAGCATATTCTAGAATTTTAAATGCGCATGCGTGAAAATAGGCAGGCTGCCGGGAAAGAAAGCACGAGTAGTAGTTTTTGGGCTATGAACGCGAGAGATTGGACGGTGTGCTGCGTGAACAAAAGGCTACTTTAACCGGAAGAAGTCTTATTTGTTGGTTCGTATGAACGTTATTTATTGTCCTCAAGACTAGTTTAGAGCAAAGCTTGAGCGTCTAAATGATTCATCTTCGCGAAATTGATTAAAACGTGATCGCCCGTTTGCTGGTTCCACCATAGCCTCACGACCGATTCGAAATTTCTGCGCTATTAAACTTTATGTAATTAGTATTTCGTAAATATTAATAAACTTTTACTTTTATATTGATTAATCGCTCAATCCATTTCTGCCCCACTCTTCATCCAGACGTATAAGTAAAAAAATAATTAAATTCATAACAATACAACAATCCTAAGAGCTCTCAAAAGTTAACATGATAACGTTCCAGTGACTATTAGGACTTTTTCTGGGCCTACCATGTTAGTTAAGGTTACGTTAGAAGTTTTACAGGTAAGATTTTTAGTCCTTTTCTTTTTGTCTTATTAATTTCTGAGTTAAAGGAATACCTAAGAATTAATGTAATTGTACTATCCTATGCTAACGATATAGTGATTCTCGCCAACCCGCAAGCTGATCCTCAATTAAAAATTAACCTGAGTTTAGGTATTTCATAGAGGTAGCCAGCGAAGCTACAGTTTGTTATTCGCTGGGGTACAGCTTGAAGTCGTTGAGGCGTATCTCTACTTAGATTCTATTTTCTCAAAATTGGGTCTTTTCCTTAAAGCGACTACCAAGAAAATAAATTAAGCAAATTTTGCTACGGGCTTGATGCTTGATGCACTAAAATCACGCGTTTCCGGTGCCTCGCTTGGAGAGGGTCTTAAACCTTCAGTCTTATATACCAAATTATGCTTTGTGACTAGAAACTGATAAGACTCCGATTGGAATATGAATTTTTTAAGCTAGCTCTAAACTGGCTGGAGAGGCTGTTGGAAATGGAGGATCAGAGATACCCCGTACGCTGCTAACAAATTTTTTGGTTTAATCCACTAAATGGATGAGATCTAAATCCGCTTTTAGGAATAAAAATCTGACAACATTAATTTCCAGTAAAACTTTCGTAAATGAGTAATTAAATAAGATAATAGTAATACTTTAGCATTCCACTAGTAGAATAGTACGAAAATAACAAGTTTCTTTTACTGAAATCAATTTTGTTATCGTTTTCAAATAATCTGCGTGACATTTGTCAGGTAGCCTAATATTCAAATAATTCTTGTTTTTATTACGTTTTTTATTCTTAAACACATATTTTGTGTTGGTGGAGGTAACGTATACTTATCGTATTGACAAATATCGCAATTCTCAATCTTGATTGTTTCAGTATATCTTAAAATGTCAACAAATAAGTCCTTAATTTTAGGCAGTATTTTATGTGAAAGCCAAAAATGTCATTAAACAAATAGTAACGAATAAATTATTTATTGAATACGAAAAAGAAAAAAATTCATTTTTTACAATAAAAAATGATTTTTCACTTCGTTTAAGGGTGCTTTCACTTTTAATTACAAAACGAAGCTGAAGAAGCAAATTATTATATTTACAAAAAACTTTCCTTGACGATACTTTCTAACAAAAATACAAATACTTGATTTTGTAACAGAAAAAGATGCATTTTTCGAATTTTCAGTTCTATTTTTAATACTGTATTTTGAAGTTGTAATTGCGCCTCTGATAGTCAAATTAAAGTTTTGTAAAAAAATGTACTGGGAGTATTAATAGTTGAAATAACTATTCCCAAAGGATTGCCACCTTAGTACATCTTTATCAAACCATGACATCTAAAAAGAACTGTGCCTTCAGTATTCATATCAGTCCATCTTATATCTTTTCCTAAAAGTTCTTGCTTTCTCCACCTTCTTGCATATTATGTCAGGTCTTTAGAAATTTTAAGATTAATATTACTAATGTGTAAACAATTATTATCAACAAACTTCTTTGCCAAGTGACAAAAACCTTGTTTCGGAAACCTTGCTGATTTAATATTGCAGTTTTGTGTATACACTCGGACTCCAAAAGTACGAGAATTTTAGGAATTGGGAACTCCAAAGAAACGACCATGAGAGGGGGTCGCACTCCTGCGACGTTTACATTGTGGGGGTAATACGTGAGAACGCACAAAGGCCTACTACACGAAGGCGCTATCGCGTGCGCCTGACTTTCCAGACCGCAACTTTTTATAATTAGAAAGTATAAACTTGTAATACTATATTAATAATGAATTAATTCTAGAAATGAGCTATTTCTTAGATTCAAGTTACTTTATTTCGTAAAAGTGAACATTTGTTTTTAATGTTTATCTGTATCATTATTTTTCGTATTTATTGATTTCAAATAAACCCGCACTTTTAGTTACGTGCACAGTTGAAAAAATTTCGGCCCGTTAGCATTTTTGAAATAGGGCAGGGGTAGAGGAGAAAAAATTCCGCTAGCTCCATTGGAGTTCGGACGCTCGTATCTGTGGAGCGCTCGTAAATTCGGAGCTCGTACTCTTGGAGTCCCTGTGTACTTTATTTTACATCTTTTACTATTACCATAGTTTTTTTCGACCTTATCTTCCTTAGCATTCTTATCTTCTTAATAAATCTTATGGAAATTCAAATTTTGCTCTTGAACATTAGTTGGCTGATGAATCAAAATTTCAAAAAAAAATATTTTTTTAGGTGAAACGTTTCTTCTACGTTAGATTAAAAACTCTTTTTAAAAATTACTGCCTCTTAATTATTGTTAGATATCACACCATAATTTAAATTTTCTGAATTTCGCAGGACCATGTCTAACTTTTATCTGATTAAAAAACATAAAGTTAAAGAAGGGCGGGGAGAGGGGGGGTAGAAATGACCTCTTATCGAAGTCAGCTAAATTAAAATTTGGAAAATTTAAATTAGATTAAAATCAAATTCAAAATAATATTTAACGCCTAATATTCCAGTTAATGTGTACGATACCTGATAATAAATTCAAGAATCCAACGACTAAATTTGGACAACAACCACAAAATGCTCCTATTGTAATTTTCAAAAGATCCCCTATCAAAAAATTTTTCTTCCCCTTTTTTTATTGATGTCCAAAATTTTTGTTTTAAATATAACAAGATTAATTTGTTTACCCAAGCAGACAAGTTTTAACAAAAACGTTCGTTTTCAAACAAGAAATATAAATTTTCAACGAAGTAGTTCAATTTAGAATACAAAAAGATGAATTTTCCGAAACTGGAATCGTTAATATTTCATCTAAAAAATTGTTTTTCAAAAAGAAAGAACAACTAATTTTCAACTAGTTAAATTCAACTTAAAAAGTTAAATTTATAAATGAATTATCTACACAATAATTGAATTTTTAACTCATAGGGGTTGAATTTTCAACGAAAAATAAAATAGTTAAATTTTTCTATCAAAAATTTATGTATAACAAGAATAACAATTTAAAAAAAGTTAAACTTTCAAATAAATATTTTAATTTGTTACTGAATAGTTTATCTTACTCACAAAATACTTGAATTTTCAACTAAAAATTTTTATTTTTAAGAAAAAAGTTCTTTTTTAACGCAATGGCTTAATTTTTTACTAAACTGTTTAATTTTCAAACCGAAAATTCAATGTTTCTACTGGACAATTTAAATTAAAAAAAAGTAATCTGCGTCGAATTTGTTGAATCTTGAATTAAAATGATCAAAGTGTCAATTATTTGATTAAAAAATTCTCTTTTGTAGCTGAAAAATGAAAACTTTTTCCCTTAATTTAACAAATAAGCTTTTTAAATTTGCATATGTGCACTGATTTATTTTAAAAGAAATTTCTTTTTTTTTAAAAAATTCGGTTTCTGAGGCCAATTTTTGTCTTTCTCATAAAATTGAGAAGTTGTGCTTTTAGACCCTTAATGCAATTCATCTTTCCAATATTATTATTTAAAGTGCCTGAAAATATTTTTTTATTTAAATAATTTTATCAATTTATGATTAAGTATTTTCAGTGTTAAAAAACGTATGAGGTATGAGTCCAGTCCTAGCTTTTCTACTTCAAATGGTAATATCAAAAAAAAAATGTATGATGAAACAGAAAAATAAAGTTTAAAAAGAAACGAAGTGAGATTAAGAATTATTAAGGTGATTCCTTTGCTAAAATTTTTTAAAGGAATAATTTGGCTTTCTTAAGTTGCTTTCATAACTCGCTTAATGCTCGAGACAAAATGGCAATTTCGAGATTCCAGATATAAAATCAAGAAAAACAGTCTTTGTGTTCGCACCCATGGCTTGAAGCCATTTCAGCGGAATCGTAATGGTCCGCAGGAACAAGTTGAAAAAATTATTTCTTATGTGCTTAGCGTTAATAATTTATTTTAATATTGCAGAGGACAATATACGTATTATGTTATGCTTCGGAAGGCTGCAGGTTCGATGTCTCTAAAAAAACTGAAATGCTTTAGACTTTTTCGAACGAAAAGAATGCATTTTCTCGCACTGTCAGCATAGTGTCACTGTCAGCACTCGCTGCTCAGCATAGTTGTATTATGATGATTTTTAAGGTTCAGAAAAAATTCATCTTTGACACTTAGTACATTAGAGTATCAATGAAGTCTTGGGAACCCTGATACATTTTTATTTATCATTATTTTTAGAATTGTAAGTTATTGCAAATTGCACGTCTTTTTTGGAATTGCATTAATAGTGTGGAGGAGGGTGACTTATAAGCCATACTCTAAAATGAAGTGGAATTGGGCGACGGACGCCAACTGGAATTTCCTTGATTTCATCTTGGTTCAATGGGATAATCGTGCCGCTTTCCATGTTTATTTTTGCGCGTGCTTTATAATAATTGTTAAGACGATATATGTATATTCCTCCAAGAATATTGCTGTTTGACAATATTGCAAAGACGTCACCATCGATTGTCGATAATACAATTTGTTCTTGGGTTGGCATTGGCAGATAGTTAGTATGTCTTACGAGTATCCTGATTATATCACTTGCAGGAAAAGTGTATCTTCGTAACTCGAAAACCCGGCTCAGATTTTTAACGGGAGCAAGCCGAATAAATGGAAGTTGGTCAAATCCATATTTAATTACGTACGAAAAAGGAAACCTGGAAGAAGGAGACCTGGACCTGCTACGAGGAGGTTGCTCGGCAGGAGCAGAACTAATTGGAGAATTAGGTCTGGCAGAAGGAGACCTTGACCTGAGGCGAAGAGGTTGCTCGGCAGGAGAAGACCTGATTCGAGAATGAGGTTTTTCAGGAGTAAGAGTACTGCCAGGAGAAGACCGTGTATCAGAAGAAGAAGATGCTTCGCCTCGAGGAACACCAGGAATAGGTGCACCATTTGGTAAACATTCAAACTGTGAACCAAACTCTGCAAGAAGAAACAAAGGATTAATCTGTTGATAAGTATCTTGGTATTTGAGTTCTTTTCAATTAATTTTTTTTTAAAACGGCGTTGGCGAAGATTTTGATTTTATGGGAGCGTAATTTTGTGACATCCCAGATACAAAATCAAGAATAAAAATTATCGATGTTCGCACCTTTGGGTTGAACTACTCGTGATTGTAACGGAATTCTACTCAGTTTGTCTTTGATTTTTAAATAGTTCCTTAAAGTTTTAGAAAGCCAGATAGGGTGATGATTGCATCACCATAGATATCATATGATCATATTGATCAAAGCAGAATTTTTTTGGGTTGTAATTAATCCATTCAGCAAGTTTGCATAGTTTTTCTATCCTAATATCTGAGAGTAAAGCTTCAGAGGAATCATTATATTTCTTTACATTGATGTATTCAGCAATAATAAATTTCACCTGCTATAATGACTCGAAAACTTAGACACTCTACTATTAAAATTAAACAGGATTTCCAGATTTTCAAAATTATTCTAAAGGTTTCTGAATATTTTAGGACATACCAAACTTCAATATCCATATATATTTTTAACTCCATTTTTTACAATACAAACATTCTTGATTACATCCTAATGAATTCCAATTAAATTCGTTTTAATTTTGAATAAACTCAATTAGAGTTGGGAAAGTAATAGCAATCGGGTTAGACAGCGGATTACGTCAGAAAAATTGTTATTATCGGAATTCTGAAAAATCTGTTGGACATTATGAATTTAATACAGTATTATATTCACCAATAGAATTGATGATGACCATACAGGTGAAGATCAGAGTATCAATGAACGCCATACTTCGTAATTATGGGAAAAAGTGATTATTGTGTTAATGAAGAATTTGGTTAAAAGCGTAACTACTGATTATTTAACAACTTTATTAAATTAAATAATATATCCTATAGTCGTTATCTTATTAATGGTAGTGAAGCTTGTCCTTCAAAGATATTTGTATTTATATTTCATAAATCACTACTAGCAAAGAAATTTAATTATCTCAACCGAAGTTCTATTTATCTATATACTCTATAAAAAAGCAAACATATTTCAACGAAATGCGCAAGCATCTATTTCCAACTGTCTCTGGTCAAAGGTACGCTAATTTTCAATAAGGAGTAAACATTAAAGGTTAAAAAATTCCAACAGTTGCCAACAAATCGACGTTGCGTCGATGCTGAATCTGCTTATGTTGAAGTTTTTTTGTTGGATAGTAAATCTTAGTCTTTAAATATAGACTCAGGCCACAAAAAAGTATTACGTGACAGGTGAGTAAACATAAAGAATGTTTACCCGTGGAATAGAAATTTCTGGGAAGCTGAAAATACGAAATGCGTCATTTGCGTTAATTTACTTTATAATCATTTTGTATTGTTTAAGCACGCTCTTAGTCCAGACTCAAAAAGTAATATTTGCACTTGATTTTTTGTTTTGTACAAACGAAGGTTTATCCCGTAAGATTTCCTCCTTCATATTAAAATCGACTAACTTTTCTAATGTCTTTAACATGAAAGAAGCTGGGCTAATTAGTCTAAATGATTTGTTGCACAATGGTCCCATTAAACCCCATTAAACTCTATGACCTGCGCGATATCACCTGTTGCACCTCTTTTTCCCGGCTGGTGCGCTTTTTCATTGCCCTTGTTCCCAGAGTGACCACAAACCCTTATGAAAGCCGAGTTGTTTTTTTCTGCAATTTGGTGTCCTTTTTGAATTCCTAAACCTACTCTGATGTTATGTCTGGTTTCGCAATTGCATTTAATTCCGCTTCGCTGCCTGATCTCTATTCATGTTTTAACGCAGCAAAGGGCGGCCAGGACCACCGCCTAAAAGATATGCCGCTGAAGTATGATCTCTATTTTCCTCCTTCCCGTGCTAACACAAATTTCTGATTCTGACCCTCCCACTCCTTTAGAGCCGACTGTGCACTAGGTTGCCCCATGCAGTAGTGGATTACCATTTATGTACTTTCCCCGCTTGGGATGCAGAGACGAAAAATCTTGGTGAAGTTAAAGCTGTGCTGATATATCTTGGGAGCCAAGATTGTCTAGTCTCCTAAATCCATGAATTTTCTCTTGTCAGAGGCCCATCAAATGAGTTACCCTGTCAGTTATTGCAACGTGTAGGGGTTCTTCACAAAGCATAAATCCTATAGCCGCTGTGGTCGTAGACCTCATTGCTCTCGTCACGTCCCTAAAGCCTATCCTGAATCGATTTGAGTTTCACTCGTAAGTATTACGTGTAAGTATTTTAGGCTTCAGAGCCTACATTAGAGCAAAGACTCTCCTGCACAATTAAAATGTCGTCACAAGCTTCCTGCATTGGGTCTCGAAATACTTAACAAAGCCTCTCACAACGGAAGGCGTGGGCGCTAACTGTCCACACTTTGTACTTTCTCTTGAAAGTGTCAAGTATGGTTGTTTTTTTTTAATTGCCCTGAACTTTCGCACCAGATCTCTACCATGCGCATCAGTCATCTGAGAGGCTTTCTTAATGGATATGCCTCCCTAAATGACACTGTTGAATTTTCAATCCAAAAAGACTAAGTTTCTACTAGACAATTGAACTTTAAAAAAAACTAAAGTACGTCGAAATTGTTGATTTTTGAACTAAAAAGCTGACAGCGACACTTTATTATTATCAATAATTAATGCTGTGGGTTGAGACCGTTACAGCCCCTGACGTCTGGGTAAACATATTTGGTTAGAAAAATTCTCTTTTGTAGCTGAAAAAAGAAAACTTTCTGCTTAATTTTTTTTTAATCTGTTAAAATTTTCCAAACAAGCATTCTAGGTTTGCATTTAAGCAATGATTTATCGCAAAATACTTAGACCCTGAATGCAATTTAGCTTTCAAATACCATTAGCCAAATCGCCACCAGATATTGTAATATTTTAATAATTTCATCAGCTTATGATCAAATGTTTTTAGTGTTAAAAAACATGTTAGGTATAAGAAGCATTTTGCTCTCTTAACTGTGTTTCATATACAGGTTAATTTTATAATAGGTTTCATAATAGGCTTCATAATGACGTGACGGTTTTTTAGGAACAAACTAAAAAAAAATATTTATTATGTGCTTGGTATTAATAATTTATTTTAATATTCCATAGAACATTACAAGTGTAATGTTATGCGTCGGAGGTCTGTAGGTTCGAAATATTCACAAAATACGATTCTTATTACATAAATTAATTAATATTAAAAAAGATAATTCAGAAAAATAACCTAGCTTTTTAGGAAGTATTTTCAGAATTCAATTAACTTTAGTTTAAAAAATAATGGGATAAAAATGAAAGGCTGTAGACTTTTTTTCAATGCAAAAAGTGCATTTCCTCGAATACTACGCTGCTCGGCATAGTTGTATTATGAAGAATTTTCCAAGCTTCAGAAAAGCATTCAAAAATCAAAAGGAACTTTTTTCATTTTTTTAAAGAATACTGACTAGGGCATTGACGAAACATTGAAGCCATGGAAACCATAACACATTGACATTTATCAATGAAAATAGACAAACATTATCGATAAGAATATTTACTAAAATACATGCACGCCAATAAAAGAAATATTGAAGCAGGAAGTATAAAGTTGATCGCAATTGGAGATTAAAATTTCAAGGAAGTTAAATTATTAAAGCTTGTAGCGGGAGCAAATCGAATGCTATTTCTCATGTTGACAAATTCTGTACTTTTAATTCCCGTCATTGCTTTATAAAGTAGTTTCTTCCTTGCTTCAAAGTCGTTTTGTATTTTTCTCTCTTCTTCTGCTCTAATTTTATCTTTAATTTCTCTAATTAATCGTTTCAGTATCTTCTTTTTGCGTCTGTAATCGTTTATACGTCTATTTCTTTACTGATCGCTTAGACCTGCCATGTTCAAAGTTCTCCTGTACGCTTCTTTCTTTTTTTTAGCAGCCGCAATTTCATCATTCCACCATGCATCACCAGACATTCTTCCTACAACCGCGGCACCACACACTTCGATCGCACATCTAACAATGATACCCCGGAACATAGTATATGCGCCTTCTATATCTTCATTCCGTATAAGCGCCTCCCAAGTTGCCTTACCTATGCTTTCGATTATCTTATTTCGGAAATCTATTCGCACATTCGGTTTCTGTAGGTTTTTAATTTTGATTCGCGTTTGTTTTGCTTTTTTGGTTCTCTTTTTTCTCCATCCCCGACCTAAGTTAATTTTGGAGATCAGATGGTAATGATCGGTATTGCATTCAGAACCCCTCATGACCCTTGTATCTTTGACTAACTCTCTTACTCTTTCATCCGCAACAACAAAGTCAATTATGCTGTGTATCAATGAAAATAGAAAAAACATTGTCGCAAAGAGAACTTTCTAAAAAAATATTTTCTTTACGAAATGAAAAGGAACTTCTATTATTGGTTTCTAATTTGAAGTTACTTGTACATTGCTCATTTTTTGTTGTAATTGCATTAATGTTGTGGAGGATCGTGGTTTACAAGCCATACTCTAAACTTACGTAAAACTGGGCGACGGGCACCCACTGGAATTTCCATGATTTCATCTCGGGTCAATAGGGTAATCGTGCCACTTTCCATGTTTATTTTAACGCGTGCTTTGTACACATTTCTAAAACGATATAGGTATAATCCTGAAAGAAAGTTACTACTCCACAATATTCCAAAGACATCACCATCGACTGTCGATAATACAATTTGTTCTTGGATTGGGATGGGCACATAGGTTTGATCTCCTAAGAGTGTTCTAATTTTAGTATTCTCAGGAAAAGAGTATCTTCGTAATTCGAATAGCCGGCTCAAATTTGTAACGGGAGCAAGTCGAATAAATCGAAGTTGGTCAAGTCCATGTCCAAGTACGTCAGAAAAAGGAAGCCTGGGAGAAGGAGACTTGGACCTAACACGTGGAGGATGCTCGGAAGGAAAAGCCATGATCGGAAAATGACGTCTGTCGGGAGGAACAGAACTCTCAGGAGAATTTTGTCTTTCAGAAGAAGAAGAAGATGGTCGGCCAAAATCTGTAAGAATGGACGTAGGATTAATATTTTGATAAGCATCTTGGTATTTAGATTTTTACAATCCCATCTCAATGAGAAGGTATTGGTTTTATTTAAAAAAAAATTTCGCGGATTCCATCAAAAGTCGACTTGTTAAGCTTCCTTGAATCAGACAAAATTGTTTTTATTTCGACGTCTGTCTGTCTGTCGTTGTTGTTGTACTCGCCTGTATACCGGATAACTTTTGAAAGACAACTTGGATTGAAGCACGCTCTGACACACTTTTTAAGGGTTCGAACAGAAAAGGCAAGTGTATTCTTCAGCTATTTTAGATCAAAATTTAAAAAAATCAGCATTTGAAAAATTGTTGATACTATTTTTGCCAAGATTTGAAAATTGTTTGTGAGGCTGTTCATACTACTCGAAACATCGAAAAATTCGTCCCCGCGACATTTTGATAAAAAGAAAATTATCAGAGTAATAGCATTCTTAAAATTCGAAAAAACTAAAGCAAATAAAAATTTTAAGCTCAATAACGGACTACATGAAAAAAAGCCAAGAAAATAAAAGCGTTGCTTTTTGGAAGCCTTGAAGAATTAAATATGCAAGATACTAAAAAAGATGAAGAGACGGAAATTGTCTATGAAAAAATGGTCTACAAATTTGTTATTAATTACTTTTTTTCAGGGCCTGCAGTTTGTTTTTATTCGTGAAAAATAATATTTGTTTTAATCGCAAAAATTACATTAAAAAAGCACAAATTTAATTTTTGGCAAAACGACACAAGATACAACAAAATGAAGAGAAGAAGTTTATCTCTCGCAAATGTATAATGTATTTCCCTTGAATAGTTCAGAAACTTTAATAACGTGTAAAGAGTAATGATAAAGTCTCAATATTGATAATATGTCATGTGTTATCGTGAAGCCATTTTTTTACTGAAATGATCTGAAAGCAAGTCAAAAACAATTTCCAAACTGAATGTTATCTATTAAATAATACCTTGTGTAACTGTAATAAAAAATTTTAGATAAAAATTTAAACTTTGTCATGTCCTCATAAAGAAATTATTTATTAATAAAGTATTTTTGATGATAGCTTAAGCATGATAATCCGAGCAGGAAGTCTAGTAATGTTCAGTACTTTTAGTTGTTATATGTAAATAACAAAAAACAATTAATAATCGAAAAAAAATTAATTTATATTAACTTAGTTCAATTTCACAGCCACCAGAAAAAAGAGCTAACGCATAAAAAAAGTGACCTACATGGTGTTGTAGTATTGATCGCGATTAGTCGAAATCCAAAATTTTTAAATTTTCTGCGTACCAGTTTTTCTTTTTATTCGATCTGGAATTTTTATTCACTGTTGAATTTTTCTAAGGTGTCTGCTTAGCATTTTGAATCGTTTTTTCAAGATGTTGAGTTAATCTTTTCATATCTTGCATGCTAAAAGATATTTTCTGAAGTTTACGTAAAGAAAAAAAACATGCTTGACGTAAGAAAAATGTTGATGACAAATACGGAATGATTGGTTAAATATCGAAATCTCTGGTTCTATTATATTATGACCGTATGACCAAATTATTGTTACTCATGGTGAAACATTACAATTTTGTTATGTTAACTTTTACAAATGAAATTGTTTCGCCTTCTAAGCTTCAGAAAATATCTTTTAACATGAAACCTATAAAAAGATCAACTCAGCAGCGTAAAAAACAATTCCATTAGCTAAGGAGCCAAATTAGAAAAATGCAACCTCGATTCAAAATTTAATGTCGAAAATTCAAAAATGTTGCATTCAGACTAATCTCTAGCAATACTACAATACAAGATAAGTCCCTTTTTTGGCTTCGTAAACTTTTCTTGTGTTGTTGTGTTTCCATACAAATATTTTGATTTTCGAGCAAACAAATTTTTAACCAAAAAGAAGATGAATTCTTTGAAGTTTCTGCAGCGTTTCTTACTACTGCTATTTTGTAGAGATTACAATTAAGAAATAGTTTTTTAAAATATATTTTAGATATTTTCAATGAAGAGAGCTTCTCAAGGTTTTTTCGTCATTTGCTTCCCCTATTATTATTAGAGGGAATAATTATATTTTATTATTAAAATGAAAAACTAATTTATTTTATTTATATGCGATACGACTTGACGGTACTTATTCAAAAATATGAACAATAAAAATCAATCGCGTGTGTTGGCATACAATCGTTAGGATTTTTATTCAAATGGGCCAGTTTTGATTGCAAGTTTATTTTTATGCTCTTAGTCTGCCACATCGTAAAGTCGCAAATGAACTATTAAGAGACATGTCATTTTGATTAAATGATCTTTTAGATTTAAAAATTCAATTGTTTTGTTAAAAATGGGTCTTTTCGAATTAAAAGATTAGTTTTTAATTTATAGTTTACCACAATTTAACTTTGGCAATTGGCAACTGAGTTCCTAGAAACACACTATTTGTTTATATCGTTTTATTTTAATTCAAGTTTTTTCTTTGAAATTCGTGTTCTGGGATTGAAAATTCATTTATTAGCTTATAATCCGCCACATTCCCATTTTGGAAATTGGATTTCACTAGGAACTCCAATTTCAGGCAGGAAACTTATAAAATCTCGTTATCTTCACTAAATATTATTCCTCAATTTTTCACAATAGTGTCCACAGTTGCATGTTGGGCCTTATTATGGAAGTACTGAGTTGGAGGGGGCTTAACCACTCCCAACTGATTGGGTGTGCAAAATTGACAAGTACGGTGGCAAGGTTCAGGGAGGCATTTCAATAGTGGCCTTCTGAAAGAAGGGTATAAATCTCTGTGGTCCAACCGCGATAGACGTAGACGCTACAATGTTTGCCCCTAACCCAGGTGAGTCACTGGAAACACTGAGGGTTGTAATGTTAACCGAAGAAACTTTATTTATCCCTAAGCCAGGCGGAACGATTTACGGATCTGGCTGAGCTCGTATTTGCTCGTAACTTGAAGATGGCGCGATCGTATTGCCTTGCCACTCCCTACTTGGTTTGACGAGGATGCGATTAATACCCGATTTGGTATTAAAAGCTTTATACCCTTCTGATGACAATTGGGGATTCGCATGCTGTACACGAGAATATGTGGGAAGCCGTGGTACGGCTCCATATTGATCAGGAACACACTGGGAATTGTGGCCCCTACTAGAGCCCACGAGTTTTGATGCCAGGCAAGGGGTTTATGTCATTCCCGGCCGCTAATAACAGAATACTAATGAAATACTAGAAACAGACATGTGGACTTGTGGAGTAAAACTCTCCCACAATTTCATCAATTACCATCTGAAGCTCGGCTGAGCGATGTCTATCGTCCAAACCCATTTCCGGTTCGTTGTCCGAAGACAGGGATACTTACGGTACCGAAACGGTCCTTCTCAGGGACCGTTTAGTCCGGGGTCGTAGAACATGCAAGGAACAATATGTGTTCTTCCCTCTCAAGCAGGTATCATCCGATGTCATCCTCAGAGATGTACAACAAGTAGGGTGGGATTTCAATTTCCCGCTCATCAGCCATTTTTAAACTTATACTCAATTCCAATCAACAAAAAAAAAGTTCAAAATTTGAAGAATATCGAAATCGAATCTTGTAAATCAATGCAAACACAATTATTAATACTTAAATCTATTATGTACATCACTCAAATCGAGGTAATTTCAAGTTTTGAAGCCTGGAGCGAACCTGGGTCTATTGTTGTTCATTATCCCTACAATCGCCTCAATTGATTATTGGATTGTTATTTAGGCTGCATTGACGTTATGTCAATATTGTTGCAATACAACCCTGGTGTTTACTTTTCTGTTCACCTTTGAGACATCAAAAAAGATGAATAAACAATTTCTGCATGATAAAACATGAAACAAGGTAGTATAGGAGAAATTAAACAAAACATATTATCTATTTGGTGTGGAACACAGAAGATGGCAATTTCATAACTTTCCAGGTTTGCTGACCTCTCCAGTAAATAATAACATGTCAATAACCGGAATCTCTGTCACTTGATGAGTGTTCTAACTGATATTTTGTTCAGTGCTGGATTTACCTTTCACGTCGCCCCAGGCTACCTAGTAGAAATGCCGCCCTTTCTCGATGCTAAGTTCCGTAATATGCAATGCAGTGAGTGAAAAAAAGGTTACGTAAACACGTAAAACAACTACAACATTGTGAAGATACTTATTATTATAATTATAATTCTTTGTTAAAATAATATTAAGAATACATTTGTAATATACTGATTACAAAAAGACTCAACGCACTTTTTTTGCAATAATAAAAACTTTGTTATGTTTTAATTAAAGCGAAAGAATTTTGGAATGAAAATACAAAATGAGCCAATGTGGCAATTCAACTAACTTTCCATGTAAAAGCAAATATTTATAAAACTCATCAGATATTGTAGTCATCTATCTGCCTGTATCTATTTATGCTGGAGTAGGAGCAAAAAATAAACATACACTCATTCGATGGCATAATAAAATCTTTACGTGATGTTTTGTGATACTTGGTTCATCGACACAATCAAGATCATTTGCTACATTTTTAAAATCTTCATAAAAATGTTAGCGCGACTATCCCTTTAATGTGATTTGATTGTATCCGTAGATGTGATGTTTCTGAGGCCGAAACCTCAACAAATTCCTCAAACTTATTACAATTACCACATGATTGACATTGAGACACTTGTAACTGTCTAATTTTTGTTTTGTTATTTCTACTCAATGAATTTATATGGTCATTAGACTGACAGGGTGCTTGCTTTTTCTGTTTTCTGATTTTATCATTAAAGGTTAAATCAATGCTTGCTTAATTATGTTAAAATCAGACAAATTTGCAGATTTCAGAACTTCTCGAATGCGAATTGCAATTTGCTGAATGATAGTATATTGAACTTCGTATGATAATGACTTTAAAATTTATTTTTCGGGTCCTGTTGCTTCCTTAAAAAATCTCCTTGCTCTCATGCAGGAAGATATTAATAGGGTGGTGCATTGCGGCAGTACCTATCATCTTTCAATCAATCTCTATTAAGCGGTGGGCGGATTGTGGATTTTGTTAATGTTGTAAGAGATCTTAGATTCATATTAAACAGAACCATATCCTGGAAATAGCATGTAATCGACATCTCGAGGAAAAAATTTAGAATTGTCCACCACTTTAGAATAAATAAAGAATTCTTGCTTGTTTCCAATTTGATTTCGATTGCATAGTATATGATGATATAACAGATAAACTTAATTCTAAACTTCAAAAAAGATAAAAGGTAATTATGGTTCGAAAGCACAGAACATGTAAATTACATCGCTCTTTCACAGTTAGTGGCGCCCGACTATGCAATAAACTGCCTGTATCAATTAGGGAAGCGCTTTCCTACTTTCACTTTATAAAAGCTTTTTTTATTTACTTGATTCATATTGACAGTTCCACTCTAGACATTTCTCATTGGTAACTCCTATATCTAAGTCAGCGCCTCGATCCCTCCAACGATTCCGTGACAAATGTGCCAAGCGTCAGAGATACCGCCAATGAGCTATGAGTAACCTGAAAAAGCTCCTACCAATCAGAGTTCTGTTTATTTTACCTGATTTAAAAAAGACGTTTGCAAATTATCTTTATTTGTTTTGAAACATTTCGCGAGACAATCGGATTTAATTTTTACAGGAATCGGCATGAACCATGACTTTGCTCAATCTTCAAAAGTATTATCAAGAATATTTAATCGATGAGTATCCGGGATATGTTTTAAAGTACAAGATTCTTCTAATTTTTCGAGAAATTGATTCAGATTTTGTGGTTCTACAAATTTAGGGGGGTTTCCGTCAATGTGCTTTGCCAAAAGGCCATAAAATAGACTCTGTATAAGACTATTCCCTATTTCTACATTTCTAAGATTCCTCACGCAGTTGCTCGACGCTCATCGAATTTACTATCTGTTGATTCGTGTGTCTATAATATAAATTACACAGCCCGACTTGAAAATTGTACAATAGATGAGGGACCTGCTTTTTTTTCTCGAAAAACTGTTTAGTAGGTAAAAGCATGTGAGGTATGAGTCCATTCCTATCTTTTCTAATTAAAATAATAAGATAAAGAAAAAGAAATTTAAAATCAAGTAGAAAAATCAAGTTTTTCGTAAGAATTAGAGAAAAGTGGTTATTTCGACATCCCAAGTATACAATCAAGAAAAACAGTCTTGTTGTTCGCATTTTTCATTTTTCACGTTCTCACACTATACGCTGCTTGGAACAGTTTTATTGTGAAGAATTATTTAAGATTCGAAAAAGAACGATAAAAGTGAATTTCCTCACACTATACGCTGCTTGGATCAGTTGTATTGTGAAGAATTATTCAAGATTCAAAAAAGCATTTAGTACCAAGACTATTTCATCCGTTGACTCGATGTAAATGGCAAAATATTGTTGTAGAAAACAATCTCTCAAAAAATAATATATCAGAAATGCACTGACATTTATTATTAATATTTCAGTAATTACATGTTACTTGTAACTTGTTCATCTCTTTGTAATTCCATTAATGGTGTCAAGGTGTATGGTTTACAAGCCATACTTTAAACTTGAGGAAGACTGGACTAGAATTGCCTACTGGAACTTCCTTGATTTCCTCACGAGTCAAGCGGGTAATCTCTCCGCTTCCTATATTTATTTTTGCGCGTAATTTATTTCTAATGTTTGTTAAACCAATATATATTCCTGCAAGAACATTACTATTGGTCAAAATTGCAGAGACTTCACCATCAGATGTTGATAATACAATTTGTTCAGTGGTTGGCATGAGCCCATATTTATGCCGTGCCACAAGTAAGTATATTAGTTTGTCTTCAGGAAAAGTGTATCTTCGAAGTTCGAATACCCGGCTCAGATTTGTAAAGGGAGAAAGGCGAATAAATCGAAGTTGGTGAAGTCCAAATCCAAGTACGTTAGAAACAGGAAGCCTGGCAGATGGAGACCTGGACCTGGCACGAAGAGGTTGCTCGGAAGGAAACAAGCTGATCGGGGAGAGAAGTCTTTCAGAAGAAAGAGAACGGTCAGGAGAATGTTGTCTATCAAAAGAAGATGTTTCGCCACGTGAACCAAACTCTAAAAGAACGAACAGAGGATTAATTTTTTGATAAGTATCATGATATATACATTTTTACATTTTAAGGTATCCTGAATTAGAAAAAAATAGTTTTTACGTCGGTGTCTGTCTGTCTGTCGCCATTCTCATTGTTTTTGTCGTTGTTTTTGCTGCTGTCATCTTTAGACCGGATATCTTTTGGAAGACTACTCGAATTGAATTGTGCTTTGCACACTTAATTAAGGTGTAAAATAAAAGGATCAGTTGATAAGCCAGGTATTTCAGATAAAAATTCAAAAACAAATGGAAATGTAAAACCAGATAACACACGATATGAAAAAAGCCAAGAGAAGAAAAACGCTGCTTGCTGAAGCCTTTCAAAATTATCAACACAAATTTCTGAATTTTCTTGAAATATAGAAAATTAAAATTTCTGTCGCATATATAGCATGTGTAGTTGTTTTAATCATTAAAATAAAATTAGAAATTAAAAATTAAATTGTTAACCCATAAAAGGTTTATAATTTGTATCATCAATCATTTTTTATGAAGCGCGTAGTTTTTGCTTTAATCATAAGAAATAAAACTGAAAATAAAAAATTTAATTATTAGAGAAATGAGACAAGTGATATAAAAATTAATAGACAAAAGTTACTGACACGAAAAATAGCTATGTCACGAATAATTTCTCGATAGAACGCGTAGTTTTTGCTTAATTCGTAAAAATGACATTTAAAATAAAGAAATGAAATTTGTTGAAAAACGACACAAGGTACGAAACAAATTGATGGACAAAAATTGTTCACCCAAAAAGGATCTTAAATTTGTTATATACATAATTTGTAGATAGGAAGAATAGATTTTCTTTTTTTCTTAAAAAATGAGATTAAAAAGAAAAAGAACAATTATTGGAAAAACGACACCACACACGAGAAAAATATAAAACGACAAAATTGATTCAACCAAAAAAGATCTGAAAATTTTTTGTAAACTTCAGTTTTAAAATAAAAAATTACCTTTTTGGAAAAAGGACTCTAGCTACGATAACATTTTATGAGAAAAAGTTTTTCGCCTAAAAGACATCCAAAAATTTGCTTAGAATCTTTTGACGCTTGGATGCGTGTTTTGACTTTAAATCGTTAAAAATAAACTTGAGAATAAACAAATTAAGTTTATGAAAAACGATACAAGTTGCTATAAAATGTGAAATAACAAAATTATTTATTTTTGTAATAGGGTAAGCAATTTTTTTTTCATTACAAAAACAAGACAATGCAAAAACGTATTTTTTTAATACCAATGCATATTATGCATTGTAATAATATCAATTTTTTGAAATTATAAAGTTTTCAGAGTACCTGCAAATACAATTTAATGCAAAATAAGAAACAAATATTATATTAGTCATAAAATACAATATTTGTCCTTTATTTTACGATACCTGAATAAAGTCCCAGACTGAGGCAGCAGAAAGGTTAGTACACGGTCAGTGGCGTAGTTAGCCCTGAAGCTACCGTGTGTTAAAATTTCTTGGGGGCCCTTTTTAGGAAAATAAACAGAAGCATCATTCATTAATTCTTATTTGGGGGCCCCCGACATCTGGGGTCCCGTCTCATTGATACGGCTGATACGGCAGTAGCGACGCCCCTGTAAATGGTACTACTGCAACTGGATACTTAACCTTTTTAAAGAAAAACTTCTAAACGTAAATATAAGTTCTAAATATCTGAATAATAATATTTTCAAGTGTAGAATGCATCTGTGGAATTCTCTTTCTTTAATATTTATCGGTTCAAAACCTTTCAGTTCCACGAAATACAATCGAATATCCGAAATTTGAGGTTAGCGTACCACTAATCTGAAATTTTGAATATTTTGTTTTATTTCTTGACAATAAAGGGTCGTCAATCGACAAAATAATGGAACATGGCTGAGAACATACATTCTACATTTGAGAAATATTACTATTTATATATTTATGACTTACTTTATCACTTAGAATATGTTCTCGAAAAAGTTGTCTACGTGCCCACGACGTCATGCTGAAATATTTAGTTCAAAATTCCTTCTCTTCGGGCCTCTTTTCTTATTGGTCACTACTGCGCATGCCAGAGATATCCGCGTTCTGAGACCACTTGCGTATAGCGACCATGGTGGGATTTGGCAGACCACGCAATTTGAAACAGATATGTACAGGGGTGCTATTCTTGAGTTCACTCGAAAAACTTTCGCATACGAATATTTTCGAGCGGTAGTTTCGTACGCGAAAAATGGTCGAATGGTTTTGGTATTCTTGAAGATCACTCGAATCGACTTTTCGTATTCGAACTAAAATGCAGCGTTGCCAATGTTTTTATATTCTTTATTTCCATTTGAAAGGTCGCAGTGACCAATAAAATTCTAAGAATGCGCTCGGTGAGAAGCATTTGAATCCATTTAAACATTTGCAGTGATGTGTAGTGATGATCGCACGTGTGAAATGAGTCGTTTTGAACTACTGTC
>JAAAKG020009273.1:0-21137 GCA_010014905.2 Druon quercuslanigerum
CTAGATAGATATAAGACATTGTGTAAATAGTTATAAATATTTGTAAATATTAAGGTAGAAATTTTCTTTCTGTTTATCATGTAAGTGGTATGGAATGGAAGTCATGTAAACCCTTAGGGGACACATTATGAATAAAGAAGAAGAAGAGAATACTTAAAAATATTAATAACGATTTATTAAATTTTCAAAAATGAATGAATAAAATAAATGAAAGAGATTTAAAGAATTTATCGAACTTAGGGAGTTTACGTAATCGTGGAATTTACGGAATACACACAATTTAAGAAATACAGAGAACTCATGGAATTCGCGAAATTCGACGAATTCATTGAATTTAGGGAATTTAAGAAATGCACAGAATTCATGAAATCCAAAAAAATCTGGAAATTCACGGAATTTAAGAAAATAAGGAAATTCATGGGATCCAAAAAATTCACAAAAATCAAGAAATGAACGGAATTCAAAGAATTTACGGTATCAACAGAATTCATGTAACTCATGGAATTCAAAATATTTAAGGAATTCATGGAAATTAAGCTACTCACAGAATGGAACTAATTCGCGAATTTCCAGAAAATCGTGGAATTCATGGTATTCACGAAATTCAAGGAATTCATGGTATTCACGAAATTCAAGGAATTCATAAAATTCAGCAAGTTAATAAAACGCAATGAAATCAACTAATTCACGGAATTTATGGAATTCATGAACGTACACGAATTTCGAGAATTCTTTGAAATCCATAAATTCGACTAATTTCTTGAATACCATGAATTCGGAAAATTTCCTCAATTTCTATGAATCCTATGAATTCCGATGATTGCCTGAATTCTAAGAATTCCACCAATTCCTTAAATGCCATGTATTCCGATAATTCCGCCAATTCTATGAATTCAGCATTGTATAAATTTGGTGAATTCCTTTATTTTCCTAATTTCTGCTAATTTCATGAATTTCGTGAATAGCCCGAATTTCGTAAATTTTAGGTGTTACACACATTTCTTGCATTCCATAAAAACCGTGATTGCAGTTACTTTCGCGAATTCCTTGAATTCCGAGAATTCCATCATTTCGCGAAGTCCATAAATTCGATGAATTTCGTTTTCATTCAGCAAATCAAGTAAATTCCGTGATTGCGGTGAATTTCTTGAATCCCGTGGTGTTAGTGAATTCCTTGAATTTTGAAAATTCCTTGAATTCCATAAATTCAGTGAATTCCTGCAATTATATGAATTCCATGAATTCCATTTAAATAAATGGATGCATTCCATGAATTTTATTATTTATATTAGTTAATGTAATTTCAGAAAGCATGGAATTCACGGAAATGATGAAATTCACGGAATTCATGGATGTCGCAGAATCTACGGAATTAATGGAATTTACGGGATTCAAGCAATTCAAGGAATATAAATAGTTCCTGAAATTCAAGAAAATCGTGGAATTCATGGTATTGACGTAAATTGAATTAATTTCGTGAATTCCGAGAATATTTTCGTAATTTAGAATTTATTTACCACTTTAGGGTTGAACAGGTCTTCACAACATATAAAACTTCTTAAAAATGTAAAAATCCAAACAAAAAAGTTAAAAATATTCTCCAATCCCTGCCTGTCAGTAGTATGATTGTTATAAAGTTAAAAAAACTGTATGTAACCAAGCTCTACATTACTTGACAGCCTAGATTTGGAATCAGGCAGCGAAAATCTATAGAAACCCCTATATTCATTATAGGGTTTCGAGGTCAGTTTTTTTTGTTGCATTGTTTCTATATTATTCTATATTCGATAAGTATTCATCTTTAATTAAAAAAAAAGCATCCCTCTAGGTTACTCCTATCGAAAATTTTACGATTTTCAGATAATATTGATCAAAACCGGCCATAGTGCGCCATATTTCGCTAAGACGTACTTATATTATTAAATATATAGCGGTATAATTTTATCTAATTTCTTATTTGAATATTTTACCTGATAATAAAACTAATTATAATCAAATAACCCATAATGACAATATTTAAGCTGATAATAAATAAGAGGACGACTGAAGCAGATATTGTACCTAATCTAAGAAAGCGCTAAAAGTTCCATTAGTTAAGTGTTACTCAACCAATTCTATAATACAACATTATCAAGTTTTTATTTATTTTAATTAGAAAAGATGAAGATTTGTAGCACTCTCATAATATCCTTGGTTCTTATCCTCAACTCTATTGGTGAGTAATTTATATCTATAATCTAAAGCAAATTTTTTCAAAACTTCACGAAAATCTGAATTTTTGTGACTTAATCTGCATGCTATCCCAATTATTCTTCCTTCCCAAATTTTGTTTAGCCTTATCAGAAATGTGTTAGGAAATAGCGCTCACTTCGGCGAATTTGGAGTGCGGCGCCAACCATGACCAGCACCCTGCAGAATTTGGGATGGTGGGTCTACTGTAGTCGGTACCCTGACGAATTTTTTGTGGGAGGGGGTGCACTGTAAAGAGTACTCTGGAAAATTTGAAGTGGGGCGAATTATTTAAAACATGTTTTTCTCAGTTACATGTGTTTTTATTTATTCTTGATAAAAAAAATTACATCTAGATCCTTAATTCTAGCCATATAAATATAGGTATGCAAAAACCCGAGACGAGTATGATTGTACACACGAAGCTAACACATCTGCCACCGTGTTTAAAGTCTGGAGCTCTAAGCGATTTAAGTTTCTACTTGTCTACAATTTTTTTTATAAAAGCTTACCGCAATGCGAGCGTTATCTAATAGACTGTCCGTAAAAATATTAATTAAATGGCGCAAAGTACCACCATTACACATATGATGAAGAAACATGATACAAAACTGACCGCATACATCTGCTGAGGTGCTCTGTAATTGTGTGGTTATCAGTGTTAACAAAAAGATGTTTCTTAGCTCCGCGATCCTTTGTTTGAATCAACTTTTTAAAAATAAATTCGTCGCTACCTATGTCCTTATTTTTAACTTTCGCCAATTGTTGTTCGTAGAAAGTTCCACCACTATTATCTCCAGCTCTCTGCCCAGGCTTGATATGCTTTGGAAAATATATCTCTAGCACAACTGTTGCGTTCGACATCATGCGCACTGTATTCAGGTCCTTCTTCACGACCGGCTTTTCTAAAAAATCGTCACTGTATATAAGCACAAGCTACATCAGTATTTTGAGGCTTGAATGTAGATGGCACCACACGTATGCTTGAATGGCGAGTATTGTTATATCCATGCACTATTTTTTAAAAACTTTCCCGATAAATACCTTTCCTTTATCACTCTGTAGGTAAACTGGTGATCTATCACCATTTCCATAAAGAATTTGTTCAAATGCTTCTTTAAACTCAGATGCATTTTTCCTTTAGAGTGATTCAACCTATGAAAACATGCTCAAAGCGTCAATGATAACCAATAGATAGGACGAATGATCATTGTACCTTTTTAAAGGATTTAAGTGTGCGAGGTCCATTTAAGAAACATCTTCAATGGTGCTGTTTAGCAACTTTACGTCTGCTAGGACGATGGAGATTGTAAGCATCCTGAATTTTTAACTAGTAAATTACCTGCTCACGTGGTCTATTTTTTCGTGAAAACCTGGCAATCCTACCTGAGTTAAATTAAAAATTTAAAATCGAAGAGTAATAATATACATCTTCCAATTGGTTTGTTTTTAAAACATTAAAACACATACAGGGACTTGGTTTCATATTTCTTTTAACAGTATCATCATTATCGTAGCAAAAGTTGTGTATGACACACGTGCGCACACAGTTTTGTTGAAAATGCCAGAGATGATAAAGGCTGATAATGAAGCAGATAAGGATTAAGAAGAAGAGAACACGGAAAAGGAGCATAAAGCTCTACCAATTTGTGTATTCGAAGGCAAAATAAGCGAACCTGAACCGTTAAGAAGAACAAGGCGAATGACAAGAATTAATGAAAACCTAGAAGTGATTGTAGAAGGATCGAAGAGAGCGAGGGGATACATTTTTAAAAGACCAGAGATGGATAAAAGGTGTACACTAGACCTACTGGAGAAACCAGAAAAAAACGTCGTGTTCACTCCACTTCACTATTCGGTTTTTGATAAACCAGAAAAAAAGTTATTTCCAAAAAACTAATTTTTGGCATTTTTATTTCAAGATTGTAGGGCGAGTCGCTATGTTAATTTACTGAAAATTTAGAATGTTTTTTAGAACACCAAAGTGAACAAAAATTAACGTTGACTAATTTTACCGGTTTTAATGAAAGGTGAAACTACCTAGCGCCTGGACTAGTATGCTTATTCAAAGTTCTACATGTTCTACAGAACTAAAAGAGAGTTCAAACAAGAGGATATTTAAAAAGCATGAGAAATATTTAAAAAATACTCGTAATAAGAATATTTTTTTTATATACAAAACTTAAATACATTAGTTAACATTTATAATAAACTTGAGGTCTTTTATCTTTAGGAAAGGCCATTTGCCAAAAGCTAGGTATTAGCAGAGTGTCTGGTGACTCTTATGACGGTGGTCATGACCAGGCAGCGTGTGCAATTGGCATTATACGTAGCAGAAGATGGTTTGACTGTCTGCAAAACGGTTTAGCCATACGCAACGCAATTCGCTTAAATATAAGAAACTATTATTTACACAATTTTATAGTCTAAGAGCAGATTATTTAAATATACGTACATGTTTCTTCAGCTGAAACCAAGCTGGCCATCTCTTCAATACACATGCAAAGTGGAGAGAGAGATATCTTATACTTAATTGTATGAATAGCTTTCTCTAGAAAGACAAACAAACTACTAAAATCAAACCACTGTGATGGTTCCCTGTTTTCCCCTCTTCGACATAACTGTAAGGTAAAGAATCGTAATTCTCATAAAAATCTTCTTTTTCCATTTACTGGTTTACATTCTTTTCTCTCATACCTAGTTAAATCATAAAATTTTGTTCGATGAATTGATTTCGATGAATATCAAGAATAAAATCACTTTAAGAATAACACTGATAATTTAAAAGTAGTTTGACATTAGTCAGATTCCAATGATCAAATTTACGAGAGCGGCTAGCAGTATTATTTTTTCTGTTTGTTTGAAATCCAGGCACAACGAATCTCGGTTTTAGCATTGTGTTCAGGTTTTTACAGTCCCAATATTGTTTAAGATAGCTGAAAGTAAAGCATATTAGTACAGTTTCCAAAAATATGATACGGTTTTGATATTTTTATATTTCATGTTATATTCTTCCTCATTTCATTCCTCAAAACTGTAAGTTAAATCGCGCGCTTTTAATGAGTTCCGATTACGGTTTAATCGTAGCGAATAAAAACAGTGAGAAGTTGTGACACAAATCTACCTAGAGGTTCGCTGATTTCAAATTTGAACTCAAAATGTCCAAATTCAAAATGGTGAATACAACGTGGCTCGTCAACAGTGTCAAAATGAAACTGTTTTGGATATAAAATGTTATAAGGGGGTTTTCCGAGTTACTTATTTCAAATCTTAACTACTAATGTCAAAATTAAAAATTGCTAATTCAATGTGGCGGATAATGATTATAAGGAAAAGGAGTTGACTAAGCATTTCGAAACTGGTGTTTTCTGGGTCGCTGATTTCAAATCAGAATTTAAAGTATCAAGATTCAAAATACGTGAATTTTTGAAATTCACGGAATTCGAAGAACCCAAGGAAATCAGGGAATTCACAAAATTTACGGAATACAAGCAAATCAGGAAACTCACGGAATCCGAATAATACATGGAACTCAAGGAATTCATCATATTCAAGCAATTTACGTAATTAATGGACTTCACGGAATTTATGAAATTCGAGAATTCATGGAATTCACGGAACTTATGGAATTTACGGAATCATGCAATACACGAAATTCGCGGAATTCGAGCTATTCACGGAACTGAACTAATTCATTAATTTCAATAAAATGGTGGAATTCATGGTATTCACGAAATTCAAGAAATTCATAAAATTCAGTAAGTTAATAAAATGCAATGAAATCACAGAATTTACGGAATGTATGGAATTCATGAACTTAGACGAATTTCGTTAAACTCCATAAATTCTCTGAATTTCTTGAATTCTGCGAAATTCCTGAATTCCTTTGATTCCATTAATTCCGTAAATTCGTTTAATTTTGTAAATTCATTCAATTCCGTTAATCCCGCGAATTCCGAAAATTACTTCAATTTCACGAATCATATAAATTCTGTGAATTGTCTGAATTCTAAGAATACCGCCGATTCGTTGAATTAAGTAATGTCCGTGATTACAGTTAATTTCGTCAATTCCACGAATTCGGTGCATTTCATGAATTCCATGAATTCTATAAATTCATGGAATTCCTTTTAATTTCATGAATTCTATGAATTACATGGATTCCTGTAGCACCAAATAATTCCGTGAATTCCTTCCATTCTATGAAATTTACGGAATCAATTGACTTTATCAATTGACTTCATGGATGTCGCGGAATGTGCGGAATTAATGTAATTCACGGAATTTAACTGATTGGTGAAATTCAAGAAAATCGTCGAATTCATGGTATTCACGAAATTCAAGAAATTTATAAAAATTTCCTTAGATTCCATAAATCCCATAAAAAAGTTTTAAATTCCAAACAAAAAAGTTCCAAATACTCTGCAACCTTTGTTTGCTAGTTGTATGATTATTATAAATTTCAAAAAAACTGTAGGTCACCTGTGGATTGTTGAATAAATCCAACTCCTCATAGTGTGCCCTTTTGTCGGCCTCTCAGAAATTCGTTGGAAAAAATATGATTCAGCGACTATTCGGCAATTTAGTCGATTTAATAGAAAAATCCAAGAGCTCGAACCTCACACGTCAAAAAGCTTCTATTTTCACCATTTTTCGAATTCGCTATTCTAAATTTTTACATTTTGAGTTCGAAGCCCTTACAAACTCCGAATGAGTTGAGTCTCATTTGATCAAAATAATGAATTCACTTAAGGATTAAAAAGTAACTTTCACTACCTTTTTCTCAGAAACATGAAGCTCTTCATTAATTTATTTCCAATTAAAAAAAACATTCATCGCTCTAGGCCATTGCTGTCAAAAATTTTACGATTTTCAGTACATTTATTATTAAATATATAGTGGTATCAAATTAATCAAATTTCTTATTTACATATTTTCCTTGATAATAAAACTAATTAAAATCACATAATCTAGAAGGACAATATTGATTCTGATAATAAATAAGGTGACGACTGAAGCAGATATTATACATAATCTTAGAAAGCGCTAAAATTTCCATTAGTTAAGTGTTATTCAACAATCTCTGTAATACAACATTATCAAGTTTTTATTCTAATTAGAAAATATGAAAATTTGTTATACTCTCATAATATTCATGTTTGTTATCTTCAACTCTATTGGTAAGTAATTTATATCTATAATCAAAAGCAAATTTTTTCCAGACTATACGAAAATCAGAGTTTCTGCGACTTAATCTGCAAGCTATGTAAATTGTTCTTTCTTCCCAAATTTTGTTCAGCCTTATCGGAAATGTGTGAGTCAATAGCACTCACTTCCGCGAATTAGGAGTCAGGCGTCCGCTATGACCAGGACGCTAGAGAATTTTGGGTGGTAGGCCTACTGTAGTCGATACCCTAGCGAATTTTTGTTGTGGGGCGGGGGGCTCCACTGTGCAGAGTACTCTGGAAAATTTAAAGTTGTGGTGAATCAGTTAAAATATAATTTTCTTAGTTACATGTGTTTTTATTTATTTTTGTTAAAAAAACTATCTTGGTTCTTAATTCTAGCAAAATAACTATAGGTACCCGAGAAGCCCGAGGCGAGTAGGATTGTACACACGAATCTAACCAAAAATTGTTTCGTAGTGAGCAAACACATTAACCACCTGACTACTATGCGATCGTTATCTAATAGACTGTCCGTAAAAATATCAATGACATGGCGCCAAGTACCACCATTACACAAATGATTAAATATCCCGAATCGAAATTAAAGTTCGCCTTTAATTCTCTAAATTATCTTACCTTAGAGACTTTAGGCAAATCAAGAGAAAATTCATTT
This sequence comes from Druon quercuslanigerum, assembly GCA_010014905.2. NCBI lineage: Eukaryota > Metazoa > Arthropoda > Insecta > Hymenoptera > Cynipidae > Druon > Druon quercuslanigerum. The sequence goes on from JAAAKG020009273.1 coordinate 8,071, forward strand.
CAATGTAATGCGAGTTCTCTTTAAGAGCGCTAAAAGAAAATTTGATAAGATTCTACTTTGATTCTCTTGGGTTCTCAATTCATTTAACCCGCTTTATTGTGATGCTAAACATACCGAAATGTTAAATCAGTCAACCTTCTTATAGAACGAATTAAAAATCAATCTATACTGCAATTTTAATTAATACAAGAAATTTGAAATTGCATGTGAGAGTACCATTGGATAAAATCCCCTGTTGAAATGTTTTGAGCAGAAGAAAAATGATAATATTTATCGTACTTTGTTTAAATCCCTCACATGATAGAGAAATATGATAAGTAATTGCATTTTCTTATTATATTTTCAGACAAAAAAGAGACGGCCTCTGATAACTGTTAACCTGAGTAAGAAATTTATTATTCTCAGTAAAATCGCAGTACAATGAAATTTTTAATTTGTTAGTGAAAAGGACAATTGATGTAACAATTGAGTACGTTTACTACTTATGATTTTTAAGAGCATTTCACTGCAATTTCTTTTATTTCGAAAAGCACACAAAAGTATTTTAAACTATTATAATAATAAGGATCTTATAATATATTATGAAAAGTAAATAATTTTCTTCCAGAAGTTTTTTTTTTATTATTCATACCTGTTTTGTTGATAATGAAGTCTTTATCTAAGTATAGTTTTAGAAATAATAACACCCAGGTATAATCTATAACACTATTTAATTTATCAATTGGTAAAAGATATACAGGGAAAGTTTGGCACGTATTGGCTCGGTTCTTGAATTAAATTTCTAAACAAAGACTTTACTGGCAGTCAGAATGGGATTGACTGGTCGATACTGATCCGACGAGTGATCATGGGCGAATGTTTGCGCTCCGAACAATTCAGCTGGACCGCACCTTTGGCTAGCTTGATGGATCCAAAAATCTGGACAAATGCAGAATAGAAGGGGTAGTTGTCACTTAGGATTAGTTGACCAAAATGTGGATGAGGGTACACGACTCCCCGTTTCTTAGCCTGAGTAAGACGACAAGAGCCCGGAAAGTATCAGAAATTCTAATCCTGATGACAAAAGGTGACCGTGATAAAATTAAGTGCCTATAGCGTCGCAGTTTCACAATACTTCTGGATTATGGTGAGGCCCTTTACCAAATTCAGCTCTTATAGCAATAAAGCTCGAACAGTTAAATTTATAATATTTGCTTCTATCCTAGTCCCACGTCAATATAGTTAAAAGTGAAACGAGCCAAACGTCTAATTTACTATGTCGATATAATAACAAAAATTAGTATGATAATTATAGTTCACACAAATTAAAGAAGTTTAAGTTCTTGTAACCATTGAATCCAGTCTATTCTCTCTGAATCCAGCAATTTCCTCGGAACGTACAAAATGCCCTGCTGAGGTACCCAAGAAGAACAGCTTGATCCGAAATTTCTACAGTTTCCGATTAATAAAACTGATATTCAATATCCTGATAAGGAATAAGTGAAAACTAATAGTTACCTGTTTGTAAGTGTAGCGATCACTTCTTTTGAAAAACCTCGCGTTGAGTGATCCAAAATTTCCCCTTCATCCGACACGAACATGTGATCCAGTACAGTTTTATCTTAGAAAGATTATGTATTTTTACAGAAAAGAATGGAGAAAATTTTACATGAAATTCAGAAAAAGGACGTAACAGCAGACCCTGCTAACACAAAACGATATGAATACGTTATTAGAACATTTTTAAAAACATGGCAAAACGTCTCTTTTTAATGTTTAACATACCGTCTTAAAAACGCCTCTTAAATGTTTTTTTAAACGCAACATTTTTTCCCAAAAAGCCAACAGAAGCTGATGGAGACGTATTAAAATGGTTTTTCAAAAGTCTTCAATAAATTAAATAACGTTCTTCAATTATCTTTAGGTCCTTTTTATAAAGTTTTTAAATACATTACAAAAATTCAATTATTCACGTTACTTATATGTACTATACTCAAGTAGATGAAAATGATTAAAATAATATATATTTCATGGACAATGATTTTATCGAATTTTTCGAAATATGTAGAGTTTTTTCTTTAAACATGGAGATTCAACCTAAAATTTGAAAACTCCAAAAGTTACCTCCATGCGTCAAGATAATTCAAACAAACAAATAATTAGAATTGTTACATAAAAATATGATTTTTAAAACTACTCACCTTTTCGAAACGTCATAAAAACGTCCAATAGACATTTAAAAAACGTTATTTTATTGTATTAAAGAATTTTAAAAAGCGTTTTTAATACGTGTCCATCAGCTTCTGTTGGCTTTATTGGACAAAATTTTGCGCCTAAAATAACTTTTAAGAGACACTTTTCAGATGGTATGTTAAACATTAAAAAGAGACGTTTTTCCGTATTTTTAGAACGTCTTAATAACGTCTTTATAATGGTTTGTGTTAACAGAGGAGAGTAAAATTAAAAAGGTTAAAAAGTTTTTCACGTGACGCTTTTATAAGTTAGATAGCGCAAAAATGCAAGGGAATTAAACAATATAAAATCAAAATATTCGTACAGTTTCCAAGATCGAAAACTTGTTAAATAGATGGTCTAATTTTAATTTTATATTCCTCAATAGGGACGGTTTGCAATATGGCGTTTGCTTCAATTTTCAACTTGAAAAAATGAGTTCATGCTTTGCATTGACAGTGATTTCGAGATCATCTCCAGCAAAAAAAATATCATGCTAAGCGGTTTGACCCAGTGGCGATCGTCAGTGATTACAAATTTTTTACTTCAAGCCAACCAGTATTCTGCAACTGACGAGATTTCCTAGGATCTGGAGATGCAAAATTTTTCATGACACTAGTCAGGCCAACTTTTTTATTTCTATAAATTTTTATGACATTGATTTCATATTTTAATTCTTCACGCAAATGTCACATGGCATCAGAAACTAAAACTGTGTTTGCCACTTGCGTTTCAAGTGTTTTTATATATTCTTCCATATACGTGAAGTAAACTTTTTCTCGATAAGGGACAGTGGTTCTAATTATGAACAGCAATCCGAAATGCGATTGGTCCTCGAATATTAAAAATTTTCCCCTCCATTCACAGGTTCAGGTGCAAAACATGGTAAATCTCTTTATTATATTTTTCTTTTTCTGAGCTTTGTTAGATTGTGGCACTGTGCTCGTTTAGTATAACAAAGCCAATCTTCTTGTCGAAAAAGATACCCATTACACATACTTGAAAAATAGTCTAATTGTTACAACGTCTCTATGACAATAGAACTAATTTCCGTCTTGATCAACTATATGGAAGTGTATATGAATTATTGCCTGCACGGCAAATGGTGAGTAAATGACACGAGATGGTAATTCCGCTGTCTTATACAGGTGGCACTAGAGGGAAGCATTCATAAAGAGTGTGTTCTTTCTGACCGTTAATGTATAATGGATAACAGTTTTTAGATCTATTGGGTTGTTTAGCTTCTTGCATGCATAGAGAAAAACCTAACAAATGACCAATTACTTTTTAGAGTATTATTGTTTGATTTAGTAGTAATACTAATACCATTGTTTACTGAAGCATGCTGTAAATAGCAATTTTTGTCACTCATTTTATAAGGATTAACACTTGAGAAAGAAACCAAACAGCGCACAGCGCGGCAATTTCCCCTCTGTTGAGAATCAGTGGCGGAATCCCCTCCTGGGTCATACAAGTGAATCCTTACATTCTGCGACCGCTGAACGTCTGCGTACTATTTTTAAACCCTATTTTTTAATTTCTTACTCTGCTCTAATTTATAAGAGTCAACCAGAACTAAAGGACAATAAAGATTTTACGTCCACTTTAGAAGTCAGTCATTTTTATATTTCTATTTGGGAATTGCACCGGGTCAATACAATCATACTATTATATACGTTACAAAAACAAAGGAATACTCTGTTTCTTGTTGCAGAGTTGAGTGCACAGTTCGAATGGTTACCTGGTGGCAACTCTGTTCCTGGCGTTCCTCGTCCCCATACTTCCAGCTCTCCAGACCGGCCTTTTCATTCTGATAGACATCATTCTCCTGCTAGGTCTTCTGTTCCTGCCGAGCCTTCCATTCGTGTCATATCCAATTCTCCACCTCGGAGGCGTCGTTCTTCACTCCTTCAGAACCTCCTGCAGAATCCTGAAGATCTTAGCCTTATTCGGCTCATTCCCAAAACGAATCGGAACAAGGCATTCGAAATTCATAGATACACTTTTCCTGCTGATATTCCAATAAAATTTAGAACACGGCAAGGTACGCCTAAACCCCTGCCAACCTCAGAATTACTGGTTTTAACAGCATCAAATAAAGACATCATGGCAACGTTTGATAAAAATAATACAATTCTTCGTGGAATATTTAAGTATTATATCTATTTAGAACGGGCAAAAATGAACATGTACAATGGAACGATTGAAGTATTGCGGCGAGATGAAATTCAGGAAGTTCCCGTAGGCACTAACCAGTCAATTTTAAAGAATTTTATAGTAACACATGTAGGTTATATTTAGGGAAATAGGGTCTACCGAAAACATAAAAATCATTCCCTTGTGCATCGTTAGGGACTGCACTTGAATTAAGTAATGGATTCCAGGCCCTCTATAAGAACCCTTTCCCCCTCTGTAACAAAGCGAAAGAAAAAATTTCTACCCCCCCCCCCCGCCCCTTCCGTAACAAATCGTAACAAAATTATTCGACGCCCTACCTCTCATTCATCTGTTATGTAATTAAGTATAGTCCCTTACAAATCTTCACACAAAACTTGAACTATACAGTATATCTTAATCCTCCTAGAAATAATCGAGCGGACACTATCAATAACGATTAAGAGTAATGAAAAGTCAAATCGGTTTAAAGCTTTGCTAATTGTGTCAGTTATTTTCAATCGGATTGAATTGAGTAAAAATACTTGACCTCTGAAGTTTTCGTTTGTAACACACATGGCGCGCTCGTGTTTGTTCGATAGAAATTAAATTATTAGTAATTTAACCAAATTTTCAAGTACAAAAAAAAGAGTGTTTGTTCAGGCGGTGTACCGAATTAAAGGTCAAAAGTATATGGGTTAACAACAAGTAAAAATCGTATTGTTTAACAATGTGACAGTGACATAGTATGATTATCAAGTAGGCCGTTTGATTTAGCAGGTATATTATTGTAAAACTATTATTTACTTCTTTTTGAATTAATATTGTCGGAATTTGTTTGTTTGACAAAGTCAAGCGCCGCTTGTTAATGATTAAGGTAAAAACGAAATTCGTAGTGAAAACTTAACTCCTAAGTTAGAACAATGGATACCCAATTGAAAATGATTGAAACCATTATACAGGGCAGGATGGCGTTAATATTTTGAAACACAGACTAAACAAATTGTAGGTATATAATTTATAAATAAGTTTAATTTAAAATTCTTGAAAATTTCTAGCTATAAATATTTAAAATATTCAATCTTGAATATATTTTAAATAATTTGATTTGCTATACCTCATAATAAAATATTTGAATTTTCTAGGTTTGAAATTATTAATTGTTTAGTATTAGATTCATTTGGGTTTCATTCGAAAAAAAGTTTATTTTTGGTCTTCATAACCAGTCATTCTCATAATTTTATAATATCCTATGTAATAGTATGCACGTTAGAAATGCTAAAATAAGAAAGTATTAAGTTTAAAAGAAAGCCGCTTAGCAGCCTTAGACTGTTTACTTTTTTTTAATCGCAACCAATTTTAAAATTTATAACCATTCATAAAGTTTTGACTACAATAAAAAGTCCAAGAGCACATAAAAAAATAAAAATTTTACTTTATTAATACAAAATTAAATTTTCTATTTTAATGGTGTATTTAATTTTATGTTATGAACATAAAATACTATTAGCATAATCTTTTTGTAGTATCACTTCCATTTGGTAAGAATTATTTAAAAAATGTTTATTTACTTTGTTCCATAATATATACTGTTTCTTTACATTATTCCAAAAAAGGAAATAACTGTTTTTAATTTATTCCCATCAGACGAAAGTGCTGCCATCGCGTGGTGAATTCCAATCACCTGATTGGAAACCATGGAAGAGTTTACCGCCCGCTAAGAGGCGCTACTGAACTTTCATAAACAGCCGCGTAATTCGAACTCAAAGTGAGCAAAGTAAAGTTTTCAAATAAAAATTATAAAAAATATGTGACTCAACATACTACTATAAATAAATGCGAGTTCAGGAACTATTATTAAAGGAGAAACAAAAGATTGGATAAGAAGGTAAATTTTTAGCAAAAGCAGTTAATGCAGATTCAGGGTGGCCGCTGAAGCGAGAAACCAGGAAAAATCGGGGATTTCATAAGACCAGAAAAAGTCGGGAAACGGCCTTAAATTTTCTTTTTGAAAAATTAAGAAAAATTAATTTGACAAAATGTAAAAAATCATGTAGATGTTTCAAGATTTTGAGATAAAATGTAACAGCTATTGGAACCGGGAATTTTTAAATTTAAAAAAATTTCAAACTTATACTGGAAATTTGGGATAAAGAACGAAATTCTATATTAGAGCAGTTAATTTTATAAAAAAATATATAATTTGTCTTGCAACAGGGAATTAAAAAATCTAAATAATTCCGAGCTGAAACAGGGAACTTTTTTAAAGAATGAATTTCAATTCTATGTTAAAACGGGACATTTTCGAAAAAAATTAGAATTATGGATTGGAACAGGGTATTTCAGAAACATATTCTAATTCTTAATTGAAAAGGAGAATTTTCCAAAAGAATTAAAATTCATGATTTGAACAGGGAATTTTTCAACATAACTTTATTTCTGCGTTGAAATTAAGAATTTTCTTGAAAGATTAAAACTCTCCATTAAAACAGAGAAAATTTAAATTTTTTAACTAATTCTGAGCTGGAATTAGAGTTTAGCTTTATTAGCAGTTTAATTCGATTGTTTAAATATCATTGAGCGTAAAAAATTTTTGCGAACCGGGAAAAAACTGGGATTTTTTTTTTAAACGCCCACCCTATATACTGTTTATTATTAAAATCTTACCTATCTCACAAACCTTTCTTTTTCCTTCTCAATAATACTTTTCGGCATTCCAGTTCCACTTTTCATTATCATTTTATTAAAAAAACTTTAGTTTGTTCAATTTGTGTTCAATTTCTTACAAAAACTTCAATAGATATTAAATATATATTGAAAAAATACCTTGGTTAAATTTTGACATTAGGGCAAAATTAAAAAAGCTAGATCTTTTACAAAATTTAAAACCCTTATGACACTTTTAATCTCGTTAAAAATTAAAAACGCAATTAACTTTTCATCTTTTTGAAACTTTTGATAAAATTCAAAAAAATATTTCTTTGGTACAATAAGAAATATCAATTATAACTTCTCCTAGATAAAAAATATATTTCGAAACTATTCTCATGGAATTTTTTAATCAGAACAAGATACGAAAAATGTGCAATTTTTGTGTTTAGGACATCCTGAAACCGTTATTTCTAATAAATCTTAAAATTGGTGGTTCGGAACCCACCTTAAACTGTAGGTCCCCTTCCCACCACCAAGTAAGTGCGTGGAAGGTGTGTAAAGGATAGGGAAGAAGGTGCAAGACAAATGCTAACCCTTAGGGGACACATTAGAAGCTTTCATCCAAGTAGTAAATCTTAAAAAGACTTACCAATTATCTTGGTGAACTTTTTCAATTGAACAGAAATTAAACATTTTCTAGGTTAGTTAATTGGAGTTTTTTTAGAACTAAATATTAAGAGAGTAAAACCAAAGTCTACGTCTTATTGTATCTATTTAGTAAACTAAAAAAATGTATTTTCTCATTAACCTTCTATAATAAAATACTTAAACAAAAACACTCATTGAAAAAGAGCCCAACACGATAAATGAGCTCTGAATTATACAACACTTGGGTTTTGAAAGGATCTCAATTGTAACTGAGCCTATTTCCAAAGGACATATTTTTTGCTTTGCCTACTTGGAAATTATGTGTAAATAATTATACAATATTTACCCTAAAGCACACATCTAATCGAAGCCTGATGATCATAACTTAATGAAGATAATGCGAGCACAAAATCTTACCGCAATTTAAGAGATATAATGAATTGATAAATATCATTTGGAGGTTAAGTAACAAACTTGTAAATATAAAGGCTTATTCATATGCAAGACATTTTTTGTTGTAAGTCATCGGCTCTGTTCACAATCTTGGGAACTTCTAAAACTGCGCTTGCGTCGCGTCGATAACCCGATTGGTCACTGTTAGCGCGCAAATTTTTAAGTAGATAAATGTTCAGATTAAATATTTATAATAGATAAGGATTGCAAAACACATAAATAGAATTTTCGTAATCCTAAAATGATATTTTGTAGTGACATATACAAAAAATACGTTTTTAATGAAACAGAGGTTATGAATACTGAGTTCAGAGAAATAAATCATTTTTGTTTGTCGCAATTGCTAATCTCGCTTCTGTCGAGTTTTAAAGTAAATTTTTTTTATTTCCGACAAAGCGATTAAAAATAAAATCACTAACATTACCCAAAATAAATAAAAAATAATTAATTACTGTATTGATAGTTGTTATATCATACACTTTAAATTAAAAAAGATAAATTGTCAACCAAAATTCAAACAGATAAATTTGTAAATTAAAAAAATATAATTTCAATTAAAAAATTAATTCTTGACAGAATATGATTTTTTACTAAATTAATTGAATATTTTACTGGGATATTTAATTTCTAATCTAATAGAATTGAGAAATTACTTCAAATGCATTTTTCTATAATTATTTATCATAAATATTAAATTTTAATATTTATATAATTCAAAATCAGCGCGCTAGCAGTGACCAATGGGGTCGACGGCGGAACGCAAGCGCAGTTCATAAAGTTCCCAAGATTGGGAACACCCGTCATTGGTTGGTAACTTTATTCTCTGTGCTCACATTTAAAAATAGGTAATTATGAATAATATTTATTTATTAAAGAAGGAATCTTACTTTAACCATTTTGAACTTCTTTCTTTGCTTTAAAAAAATATAAATATAAATATAGATAAATAATTACTTTGACGGTATATAACGGAATGCTTCTGAATTCGCTATGCCTTTTTTAATTTGAAACAACTCAAGATTATTGTAATATTTTAAAATATTAATAACGTATTAGAGAATTTTCTGCGAAGTAAAGTATTTGAGCCACATTTACTTCTACCAATGTAAATATTATATAATTTATTATTAAACAACGTCAGTTTTTCAAAGAGACTTAAAAAAAAATTTTGTAAATGAAATTAATTATAATTATTGTATTCTGTATTTTAATTTTGAAAAAAATTAAAATTGCAAAAGCCTTCTTATGCAATATAAATAACCCCCTTCTCAATTCCAAGAGAATGAATGAATTTGTTGAGGAAAGTGATAAACAATGACGAATAATTAATTAATTGATCAATCTTAGTTATTTCTATTAGGTAATTGGGTATTTTTAGTTTAACGAATTCAAAAAGCCCGCCTATACCAACCCGATTTTGCAAGCGGTTGGTTTGTGGATGCACCTCCATGCTGTTCTTTTCAAGTGTGCTTTAAACGTGTACTTTTGGGTTACTACAGGTATCTATTGGAGCTGAAGTTCCTGAAGACACCGACTTTAATTTGAGCCGCAACATGAGTGAAACCCGAGTTTTTCGGTTTAAAAAAATTTCTTTATTGTCTGAATGGTTATTTAACTGCGTTTAAACGCATTGATTTTATCCGATACACTCACTCGTAAAAAGGATTAAATAACATTTGTCTCATTTCGTAATTCAACATACTTGAAATGATTGGTTTCTTTTCATACCTCAGATCACTGAAGGGACTGCATTGCATTGAGCTGTTACGGGCATTAAATCAATTGCACCACAAAGCAGCCACTTCAATTCCATAATTTTTTGTTTGGATTCAAAGTAATTTGATAGAAAACTGTCAAAAGCCAAGAAGCACAGTCGGCCAAATCGGATTAGTATTATAACCATTGTCCCTATTGATTGTATTAGGGTGCTTTAAGATTTCGATTGCTTCTCTATCTTTTCTTGCAAATATATTGTGGTTTTACGATGACGGTTGTTTCATCAAATAAAATTTTAAGTCCTGCTTCGATATGATGTTTAGCTAGTGCTGATTGCGTAAAATGTTTTAGCCCGGTTTTTCCAATGTAGACTTTGCTACAAGAAAAACGGATTTTATATACTCATGGATCACTGAGATGTGCCTTTTTGTCTTTAGGATTGTTTAGAAGTTGTCCTATTTTCACACGTGGTTTAAATATGGTTTGTATGTTGTGGTTGTTGAGAATTCATCCTAATTGTTCTGTGACACCTTGGATGTAGAGTAGGACGGTGGTCGTTTTTCTCTCTCTTTCTTTATTAGGTTGTTTTGAATTGTTTTCTTGAGTTTACTTTCTTATTGCTTTATCAATTTGCGTGATTGTGTAATCGTACTCTATCAGGACTTGTTTAACTTTTTGTGATTCATTTTGTAAATTACCTTTTTTTGTTATGGAGACAGTTCTGTATACAAGGGAGTTGATGACCGATTGTTTTTGAGATGGGTCATGGTGAGAGGAAGCATGTCCTAATGTATCATCCTATTTTTTGTAAACTAGTACGTCCAAAAAAGGCAATTTTCCGTTTTGTTGAATTTCCATGATGAGTTGGATATTAGGATATAATTGATGGATGAAATCAAAAAATTTATTTAGTTTATTTAGTCCATATCACCAGATGCCAAAGGTGTCGTCCATTTAATGGAACCAAAATTCCGGTTTAAGCTCGGATTTATTGAAGATTTTGCTTTCTAGATGTTCCATAAAGATGTTGGCTATTACAGGTGAGATTAAAAATCCCATTGCTGCTGCCGAGGTGTGTTCATAGAATCGGTTATTGAAAAATGTAAGTATTATCGAGACAGTGCTCTATAAAATGTATGAGCTCGGAGAGGAAGTTTGCAAAAGATTTAATAAATCAATTGTATCAGAGATTGGTACTTTCGTAAAGAAAAATGTTAGGTCGAAACTCATTATGATGTCTTGGGATTGAATGCGAATCTGTTGTATCTTTTTGGTAAAGTCAAAAGAGTTTTGGACTTAAGTAACAAAGTTTCACTTGAAAGGATTCAGTTTATTGGCGAGGAAGCGTGCTAGCTTGTAAGTAGGTGAGTTTATTGCGCTGACAACAGTGGAATGTTTTTTTGTGGATTTTTAGGAGTCCGTAAACTCTTGGAGGGATGGGATTAGTAAGTATTAATTTAGATATTGTTTCTCTGTCAAGTTTAGTGTTTTTTAGAAGGGCTTTTGCTTTACTGGCTATTATTTTTGTGGTGTCCTTCAAGAGTTTTCTGTATCTATCGTCAGTTAGAAGACCCATGATTTTCTTGTTATAGTTTTTTTTATTCATTATTATTGTCGCGTTGTATTAATCTGCGGGTAATATTAAAATTTCTTTATTCCGATTAGGTTCTTTACTTCTGGTTTTTTCTTGTTTTGTTAAGTCTGAGGACGGCATTTGGGCTTGGCGCAAAATGTTGGCCGTCCTACGTCGCATGTCATTCGCTTTTTCAGGTGAAAGGGTATAGATTGTGGATTTCAAATTACAATGGGATCTCCAATTTTACCTGTGATAGCAACTATCTTCATGGAACATCTAGACACCAAAATCTGCAATCAATCCAAGCTTAAACCGGAAATTTGGTTTGGTTACGTGGACGAAACTTTTGTCATCTGGCGACATAGACTAAATAAATAAGTTTTTCGATTTCATCAATCAACTACATCCTAATATCCAATTCACTACGGTAATTGAACAAAACGGAAAATTGTCTTTCTTGGACGTACTAGTTTACAAAAAATCGGCTCATACACTAGGACATGAACTTTACAGAAACCCCACCCATGCAAAGAGATATTTACATGCCTTCTCTCACCATCACCTATCTCAAAAATAATCAGTCATCAACTCCCTTGTATACAGAGCTGTCTCCATAACAGATAAAGGTAATTTACAGAAGCAATTACAAAACGTTAACTAAATCCTAGTAGAAAACAATCACACAATTACGCAAATTGATAAAGCAATAAGAAAATACATCCAAGAAAACAACTCAGAACAACCTAATAAAGGAAGGGAGAGAAAAGCGACCGCCGTCCTACTACATCCAAGGTGTCACAGAACATTTAGGAAGAATTTTCAACAACATGCAAACCATCTTTAAACCACGTGCGAAACTAGGACAACTTCTGAACAACCCTAAAGACAAAAAGGCACATCTCAGTCTATATTGGAGAAACCAGGCTAAAACATTTCACGCAATCAGCACTAGCTGAACTTCATACCGAAACAGGACATAACATTTTATTTGATAAAACGACCGTCATCGCGAAAACACAATATTTTTCCAAGAAAACAGAGAAGCAATCGAAATCTTAAAGCATCCTAATTGCATGAATAGGGACAACGGTTATAATACCAATCCGATTTGGCTTTCCGTCCTCCCAGGTAGTTTTGTTCACGATTGAAACCCGAAATATCTATTTTATCAAAATGAGTCATCGTGAAAGAATTAAACCTATGATCATAATTTTGTTCCAGGTGGACAATTCCTTACTGTATCTTCAAAATTCACTTTACATCCAACTATTTCAATATTTGCTTCACTTTTATCCATAATTTTGACTTAACATTACTCTACTAGAGAAATATTACTCAGTCTATTCAAAATTACACCAGTGAGTTTCGTTTTCAGTTAATTGTAATCCCGTTAATTCTAGTAAACTCATTAATATTCTGTGACATTCCATTAGGGGGTTTTTATGCTAAATATACGACGTGCCCACTTATGTAATCAATTTATGATAATGTTACAAAATTATAATCACTTTTACTTTATATATCAATAACGTAGATGGGTGAAAATTTCTGAAGTGTGCAAAGGATTTTTATGATGGTACAGCTTTTTTCATGAATATGACTTTTTTCGGTAAGAAACTTGAAGTAAAAAATACAACTTGAACATTTTTTCAAATTT
>JAAAKG020009284.1:0-16107 GCA_010014905.2 Druon quercuslanigerum
AGTAAATTAAATTTGTTTATACATTCTTGTCTCTTATTGTATTTTAGATTATTAAAACTTAAATTTTGTGAATCAAAGCACTTTTTAATCGATCCATCATTTATAACTCTTTGTAAACGATATTTTTAAAAATTTTAAAAATTACCTGATTTTTGAATATCTTTAACTGTGTGTTCAATTTCAATTTTTAAACATTTTTTTTGAAAATTTATTTTCGTTTTATGAAACTTCGATATTAAATTATAATATAAAAATTATGTATACTAAATTTGTTCATACTACATTTTTACGTATTATTTTTAATTTTTAGCAATTTTCTCGTCCTAACTATACAAACAATTACTAATGGACAATTGGAGTACTGTTAATGACTTTATAAATAATGTTTAATTGTTTGAATAAATGTAACTTATTTAAACAATTATTCATGCCCAAAAAATGAAAATAATTATCATATTTTTTAATTGAAATTTAATAGTTTGTCATTGTTGGGATTAGTATATATTTAAAAAAAATTATGTAGTTATGTAAACAATTAAATATTTTTATTTAAAAAATTTCCTCAAATTGAGTCAGGGATGTGCAATTTTTTCTCAAATAGATATCCTATGCTATTCTTTTTTGAATCATTAGAAAACTTTGATACACAAATTTATATTTGTTTAAACAATTTTTATTTACTCAAGCAGTTTTTTTCTCGATAAATTTAATAAATAAACTACAATATAATGCACAAAATTATTTTTCTGAATGTGTAGTGAATAAAAAAAATATATTGACAATTTTTTAATTGTTGAAATAATAATAATTTTTTTAAAGAATTTATTTCTTAAAATTATTTTTAAAATCGTATTTTATGAATTAAACATAATATTGAATGATTACGAGTAGCAAGAAATTCTACTATAAGCTTTATGTTATTGTTTATACAAAATTGCTATTGTTTTTCATTTAATTTTCTTAAAATTGAGTATGGATGGTTTACATATTTTTTGGCGAAATATTGAATAAATCATAAAATTCATAAAACTAAAAATAAAATTTAAATTATCACAGTGCATTATTGAATTCTTCATATTAAATTCTTTAAAATGATTTTATTATGAAAAAAAGCACATTCACTAATCCAGATTATGGTTCAAGTTTCCAAATTTTTTCTCAAGAACATTTATGAGGACTATTTGCTGAATTTTAGGTAATTTATAATTTATGATAATTAAAATAATAAAAAATTACTTTAGTTAACTTTGAATAATTATAACAATTTATTTATAATCATTTAAATAATAAAAAGAGTAAGACAAGCCAATGTTAAAATTGCAGTAGTATATATTTACGAAAATAATTCTGTATGTTGTATATTATATTATTGATCTACATTTTTTAAGCATAAAATAAAACTATATATACTATATACTATATATAAAACTTATATTTTGATGTTAAAAAATCAAAAAAAAATCTTTTTCGGATGACGATTCATTTGTTTTAATTTTTACTTTTGATTTACAAATTCATCCGTTTTAGCAGAAATTTAATCTTTTTTGGATAAAAATGCTACTGTTTGCTTGAAATTTAATGTTTTCTCCAGTTGAGGATTTAACTTTTTTTTGAAAATTTTGGTTAAACCACTTTGTTAAGAAATATTTTTTTTGTGCAAAATTTATATTTTAGTTAAAAATTCAGTTCTTTGGTTAAACGTTTAACTATTTTTCTAAAAATTAATTTTTTTTCTGAAAAGCATATTTTCTGGTTAAAAATTCCATTTTTTATTTAAATTAAATACGAATATTATGTAACTTTAACTTTAATATAAAATTTAAAACCTATAAAACAAATTAATATTATAATACTTCATACAAACGTGAAAAAAATATTGAGGACTTTTTGAATTTTGGAAAAAGCTTAATAATAGTTTAAAGATTTTTTCAACTTTGAAAATATTCTTTATCTCTTCAAAGCATCGCAAATTTTAAAATAATGAGATTTTTAGTATAAAATTCATGTATTTTGTTGAAAATTTGTCCTTTTTGGCAGAAAATTGATCTTTTTTGTGGAAATTAATTTTTATAGTTCAAGATTCGTCATTTTTGTTGAAAATATTAATATTTAAAAAAATATGTATGCGTTTTTTAAACATTTACATTTTTTATTTAGTAGAAAATTCGTGTTTTTTGCAAAAATTAAATTTTTTAGTTTGAAAATTTAACTACTTTGTTGAACATTTGTTTTTTTTCTTTTTGATTAAAAATTTATCGATTTTTGTTGACAATTTTACTTTTTTTGTTCAATATTTATATGATTCCCATATTTGGTGAAAAATTGATCTTTTCGGTTGAAAACTCAACCATTTGTTGAAAATTCGCATTCTATTTGTGAAAAAGTAATCTCTTTAGTTAAAGCTTCGTTTTTTTTTTTTTTTTTTTTTTTTTTTAAAATTTTTTTTTACTTAAAAATGAATCATTTTTTGTTTAAAATTCATTTTTTTTGTTTGAAATTTTTCCTTTTTTGGTTTAAAAAAAAAATTTTTTTTTTTAAAATCTTTTTTTTTTATTTTATGTTTTTTTTTTTTTTTTTTTTTTTTTTTTTGAAAACTTCTTCTTTACTTAAAAATGAATCATTTTTAGTTGAAACTGCATATTTTTTGTTAGAAATTTGTCCTTTTTTGGTAGAAAAAATCATCTTTTTAGTATAAAATAATTTTTATAGTTCAAGATTCATCATTTTTCTTGAAAATCTTACTATTTTTTGTTTAACCTTCATGTGTTTTTTAAACATCTACGTTTTTTATTTGGTAGAAAATTATTCTCGTTTGAAAATTTACACTTTTGTTTAAAATTTTTTTTTTTTAAATGTACATACTTGGAGGAAAATTCGTGTTTTTTTTTGTAAAAATTAAATTTTTTAGTTTGAAAATTTAACTATTTTTTTAAACATTTTTTTTTGTTTTTGTTGGGTGAAAATTAATGTTTTTAACAGAAAATATAAAGATTCCATTTCTGAGTAAAATATGTATTTTTTGGTTTAAATTTCATGTATTTTGTTGAAAATTTGTCCTTTTTGATAGAAAATTGATCTTTTTAGTGGAAATTAATTTTTTTAGTTAAAGATTTACAATTTTGCTGAAAATGCATCTTTGGGTAATAGTTTAAATATTTTTTTGAAAAACTTATCTTTTTTGGTAGAAAATTATTCTTTTTCATTAAAAATTTATCGATTTTTGTTGACAATTTTACTTTTTTTGTTCAATATTCATGCATTTTTTAAAAAAATATCTTTTTTTTGGAAGAAAATTAAACTTGCTTATATTTTTTGTTAAAAAGTTTAATTTAATGAGTTTGAATCATTTCGGTTGAAAATTAATTTTTTTTAGGTAATTTATCATTCTAATTAAAAACTCATTAGTTTAGTATAAAATTCTCATATTTGGTGAAAATTTGATCTTTTCCGTTGAAAACTCAAATTCTTTATATATTTTTTTTGTTAGAAATTTTTTCTTTTTTTGGTAAAAAAATCATCTTTTTAGTGGAGAATAATTTTTATAGTTCAAGATTCATAATTTTTCATAAAAATCTTACTATTTTAACTATTTTTTGAACAATTTTTATTGTTGTTGTTGGGTGAAAAGTAATTTTTTTGACTAAAAATATAAATACTGCATTCCTGAGGAAAAATATTTCTTTTTTAATGTAAATTTACTATTTTTTGTTTAAAATTTATGCATTTTTTAATCATCTACATTTTTTATTTGGTAGAAAATTAATCTCGTTTGAAAATTTACCCTTTTGTTTAAAAATTAATTTTTTTGCTTCAAAATGTACATACTTGGAGGAAAATTCATGTTTTTTTTATGTAAAAATTAAATTTTTTAGTTTGAAAATTTAACTATTTTTTTGAACATTTCTTTTTTTTTGTTGGGAAATAATTAATTTTTTTGACGGAAAATATAAAGATTCCATTTCTGAGTAAAAATTTGTATTTCTTGTTTAAATTTCATGTATTTTGTTCAAAATTTGTCTTTTTTGATAAAAAAAATCATCTTTTTGGTGGAAATTAATTTTTTTAGTTGAATATTTACAATTTGGCTGAAAATGCATCTTTGGGTAATAGTTTAACTCTTTTTTTTAAAAACTCATCTTTTTTGGTAGAAAATTATTATTTTTTTTTCGATATTTATGCATTTTTAAAAAAGTATCTTTTTTTTAAGAAAATTAATCTTGTTTGTATTTTTCGTTACAAAGTTTAATTTAATTAGTTGAAATTAATAATTTTGGTTCAAAATTTATTTCTTTGGTTAAAAATTAATGTTTTTAGCAAATTCCTCATTCTAATTAAAAATTCATCGGTTTGGGATAAAATTCCCATATTTGTTGAAAATTTGCATTTTTTGTGTAAAAAAGTAATCTCTTCAGTTGAAGATTCGTAATTTTGTTCATAGAAATTTTTTTTTCATTTTTATTTACATGAAGACCGTAAGACCAAAATAATTTTTTCTCACATGTACATTGACGGTCGAAGAAAGAAATGATTTGGGTCTCATCAAGTCTGATATGAAAATAATGGTCTAGTTGTTTCAAAAATAGAAATTGATCTAGATTTTTTTTTTCTATTTTTCAGCTTGCGCTTGGGGGATATCTCTTTTACTCTGGCCACCATGGATTTACGCATGGCCTTATATCGAGGGCGAAAGAACCGTGAACGAAAACGACTGTTATATTCAATTTCTCGAGACAAATCATTATATTACATTTGGCACTGCGATTGCTGCTTTTTACATACCAGTCAGCGTCATGATATTCCTTTATTGGCGTATATGGCGGGAGACGGAAAAGCGTCAAAAAGACTTACCAAATCTGCAAGCTGGAAAACAAGACGCCAGCAAGAGGAGTAATTCGAGGTATCTATTTTATCCTTTTGTTTCATGTTTCTTCAATTTTATTCGTCACCAGTGCCAAAGAAATTCAAGCGGAAAAAGTATTCCAAAATTGGAACCATTCCCACAAATAAAAATAAATATAAATTGAAAAAAGCAGCATGCCTATCCTTAAATAAAAAGTGAAGTGTTCCTGTATTTTCAGTGTATTAAGTAAAATATCAGAAAATGGGGATGGAAGGGGCTAACCCACAAATTTTCGAAAGTTGATTCATTTGACCAAGAAATAAAAAATAAATACACCTTTTATTCTATTTGTTATGATCAGTGATTTTTGATGACTAAATTCTTTTTCTAAATTTATTTAAAGATTAAAGAAAAAAAAGGTTTTAATTTGCAACCAAAAAGAGTAGAATTAAAAAAAAATGTAACTATAAAAGATCAAATTTAAATTAAAATAGCTGATTTTTCAAATTAAAAAGAAAAATTTTCTACGCAGGAAAATTTAGAAGTAAATAAAGAAAAAAATGTATTCCAAAACGTCGAATTTTCAAACCAAAAAGACGAAGTTTCTAAAAAAAGTTCAATTTTCAAATCAAAGAGATAAATTTCGAAATGAAATTTAAAAAAATGAATTTTCAAGATGAGAGTTTAAAACTCGACCAAAGAATGAAATTTTCAACCAAAAAGTTGACTCTTCCACCAAGAAATTTGATTTTTTACGAATCAAAAAGTTGAATTTTTAAACTAAAAAAAATGAATTTACAACCAAATGTGAAAGAGCTACATTTTCATTAGAAAAAATTAATTTTCATAAAAATACGAATTGTCTACAAAAATTTTTAAGTTTAAGCAAATTGTGGATTTTTCAGTTTAAAAATAATAGTTTTGCACACCAAAAAAAGAATTTTAAACAAAGTATTTAAATTTTCATCGAAAAAGATATATAAAATATATATATATATATATATAATATTAATATTTTTTTTAACAAAAAGTATGTTTTTATTCAAAAAGTTAACTTTTTAACCGAATTGATTAATTTTTATCAATAATTATGAATTTTCAACCAAGTAGTTTAAATTTCATATAAAAAATCTCAGTTTTCTGTGGCAATCGGAATAGTTAAATTTCGGTTAATAAAATTAGTTTACAACAAAACAGTTGATTTTTTAACAAAAAAGATTTAACTTCTAAAAATTGTCTAAAAAACAATTTAAATTTGAATCAAATCGTTCATTTTTTAATAAAAAAATTATATTTATAAAATAAAAGAATTTTTTACCAAATAGTGATATTTTAAAACAAATTTTCTTCAAGACAGATCAATTTTCTATAAAACTGTGGAATGGACAAAATGAAAGAAAAAAGTACATTGTCAACAAAATTGTTAAATTTTTCATTATGCAATTTAATTTTAATTGAAAATCAGTTTATTTAACCACAAAAAATCATTTGTAATAAAAAAATTGATTCTTTATCTTCAAAAAAACAAATTTTTAACAAAATATATAAGTTTTCAATCAAACAGTTAAATTTTCTTTAAAAAAATTAATTTTTAACAATATTCATAAATTTGCAACCAAATAAAAAAGAGCTACATTTTTATTAGAAAAAATTAATTTTCATTAAAATACGAAAGTTCTACCAAAAAGTTTAGTTTTAAGCGAATTGTTGATTTTTCAGTTAAAAAAATAATAATTCGCTTAAAGTTAAACT
The DNA here is from genome assembly GCA_010014905.2 of Druon quercuslanigerum. Taxonomy (NCBI): domain Eukaryota; kingdom Metazoa; phylum Arthropoda; class Insecta; order Hymenoptera; family Cynipidae; genus Druon; species Druon quercuslanigerum. Next base: position 6,593 of record JAAAKG020009284.1, read on the forward strand.
TTTTTGTAAAAATTTTGTATTTTTATGAAAATTAATTTTTTCTAATGAAAATGTAGCTCTTTCATATTTGGTTGCAAATTTGTGAATATTGTTAAAAATTAATTTTTTTAAAGAAAATTTAACTGTTTGATTGATAACTTATATATTTTGTTAAAAATTTGTATTTTTGAAGGTAAAGAATCAACTTTTTTATTACAAATGATTTTTTGTGGTTAAATAAACTATTTTTTAATTCAAATTAAATTCCATAATGACAAGTTTAACAATTTTGTTGACAATATACCTTTTTCTTTCTTTTTGTCCATTCCACAATTTTATAGAAAATTGATCTGTCTTGAAGAAAATTTGTTTTAAAATATCACTATTTAGTAAAAAATTCTTTTTTTCATAAATATAATTTTTTTATTGAAAAATGAACGATTTGATTCAAATTTAAATTGTTTTTAGACAATTTTTACGTTGAAAATTCATCGTTTCAAATATGAAAATTGAATAATTGGTTATAATATTTTAAGAATAATTACTTTTTAAACTAAAATTTTAATATTTTGGTTGAAAATGAAAATTTTTTGTTAAAAATTTCTCCTTTTTGTAGAAGTTTAATCTTTTCCGTTAAAAAATCAACTGTTTTGTTGTAAACTAATTTTATTAACCGAAATTTAACTATTCCGTTTGCCACAGAAAATTAATATTTTTTATATGAAAATTAAACTATTTGGTTGAATATTCATAAATATTGATAAAAATTAATTTTTTAGTTAAAAAGTTAACTTTCTGATTGATAACATATTTTTTGTTTAAAAAAAAAAATTTTCTGACTGGAAAATCAATTTTTTAAATTATAAATGCAAATATTTAGTATTTTGTTGAAAATTGCGTAGTTGTTAAATGTAACTGTTTTTAATTTAAAATAATATAATTTTTAGTTGACAGATTAACTATTATTTTTTTCGATGAGAATTTAAATACCTCATTAAAAAATTTTTTTTGTGCAAAATTATTATTTTTTTAACTGAAAAATCAAGAATTCGCTTAAAGTTAAACTTTTTTGTAGAACATTCGTATTTTTATGAAAATTAATTTTTTCTAATGAAAATGTAGCTCTTGCATATTTGGTTGCAAATTTATGAATATTGTTGAAAATTAATTTTTTAAAGGAAATTTAAATGTTAGATTGAAAACTTATATAATTTGTTAAAAATTTGTTTTTTTGAATGTAAAGAATCAACTTTTTTATTACAAATGATTTTTTTGTGGTTAAATAAACTTTTCATTAATTTAAATTAAATTCCATAAGTTTGCACAAAAAAAAGAATTTTTAATAAGGTATTTAAATTTTCATCGAAAAAAATAATGGTCAATCTGTCAACTAAAAATTATTTTATTTTAAATTAAAAGCAGTTACATTTAACAACTACAAAATTTTTAACAAAATACGTGAATCCTTAACTTAAAAAGATTAATGTGCAACTAAATATTTGCATTTATAATTAAAAAAATTAATTTTCCAGTCAGAAAAAATTTTTTTTTAAACAAAAAATATGTTATCAATCAAAAAGTTAACTTTTTAACTAAAAATATTAATTTTTATCAATATTTATGCATATATTAATTGTCTGTGGAAAACGGAATAGTTAAATTTTGGTTTAAAAAAATTAGTTTATAACAAAACAGTTGATTTTTTAATGAAACAAAAATGAACAAACATTTTGATTTTCATCCAAACTGTTTAACATTAAGTTAAAAAAGAAATTTTACTTTAAAAATGTGTTAACAAAATAATTCAATTTTTAATGTAAAATTGTATAAAAAAATAGTTTAAATGTGAACCAAATCGTTGATTTTTCAGTTAAAAAATTATATTTATGAAAAAAAAGAATTTGTTACCAAATAGTTGTATTTTCAAAAAAAAACATGTATTACCAGAAATTGAATAGTTAAGTTTTTATTAGTATATTCTATAAAAGTGTGGAATGTACAAAATGAAAACAAGAGTATATTGTCAACAAAATCATTAAATTTTTTATTATGGAATTTAATTTTAATTTAAAATCAGTTTATTTAACCAGAAAAGATCGTTTTTAACAAAAAAGTTGATTCTTCACATTAAAAAAACAAATGTTTAACAAAATATAAAAGTTTTCAATCAAACAGTTCAATTTAAAAAAAAAATAATTTTTAACAATATTCATGAATTTACAACCAAATAGTTTAATTTTCACATCAAAAATGTTAGTTTTCTGTGGCAAATGGAATAGTTAAATTTCGGTTAATGAAATTAGTTTACAACCAAACAGTTGATTTTTTAATAAAACAAAAATAAAGAAAAAATTTAATTTTTAACCAAACTGTTAAATTTAAAGGTAAATAAGTAATTCTACTTAAAATAAATTGTTAACAAAATAATTTAATTTTTAACTTGAAAAGATGAATTTTCAACGTAAAATTGTATAAAAACAGTTTAAATATGAACCAAATAGTTGATTTTTCAGTAAAAAAATTATATTTAAAAAAAAAATATTTCTTACCAAATAGTTGTATTTTTAAAAAAACCGTGTATTATCAGAAATTGAATAGTTAAGTTTTTATTAGTAAATTCTATAAAATTGAGGAATGGACAAAATGAAGATAAAAAGTATATTGTCAATAAAATTGTTAAATTTTTTATTATGAAATTGAATTTAAACTGAAAATCAGTTTATTTACCCAAAAAAAAAATTATTTGTAATAAAAAAGTTGATTCTTTACCTTAAAAAAAACAAATGTTTGAGAAAATTTTAAAGTTTTAAGTCAAACAGTTCATTTTTATTCAAAAAAAAATTAGTTTTAGACAATATTCATGAATTTACAACCAAATTGTTTAATTTTTATACAAAAAATGTCAGTTTTCTGTGGCAATCGAAATAGTTAACTTTCGGTTAATGAAATTAGTTTACAACCAAACAGTTGATTTTTTAATAAAACAAAAATGAAGAAAAAATTTAATTTTTAACCAAACTGTTAAATTTAAAGGTAAATAAGTAATTCTACTTAAAATAAATTGTTAACAAAATAATTTAATTTTTAACTTGAAAAGATGAATTTTCAACATAAAATTGTATAAAAACAGTTTAAATATGAACCAAATCGTTGATTTTTCAGTAAAAAAATTATATTTATAAAAAAAATATTTCTTACCAAATAGTTGTATTTTAAAAAAAAACCGTATATTATCAGAAATTGAATAGTTAAGTTTTTATTAGTAAATTCTATGAAATTATGGAATGGACAAAATGAAGCTAAAAAGTATATAGTCAACAAAATTTATAAATTTTTTATTATGCAATTTAATTTTAATTGAAAATCAGTTTATTTAACCACAAAATATCATTTTTAACAGAAAAGTTGATTCTGTACCATAAAAAAAATGTTGAAAATTTTACTATTTATATTTTATTTCTTAAAAACAAATCAAAACTTTTTTAATCAAAATTAATGTTTAACAATATTCACGAATTTTCAACCAAATAGTTTAATTTTCATCTAAAGAAATAACAGTTTCCTATCGCAAAGGGAATAGTTAAATTTTAATTTGAAGAAATTATTTTTAAACAAAACACACAATTTTGAACAACGTGGTTGAAATTTCAACTTAAAAATATTAATTTTTTACTAAAACGGGTTAGTTTTTAACAAAACAGTTGCATTTTTAACCAAAAAGATTAAATTTCTAACAAAATGGACAAGTTTTTCACAAAGCACGTAAATTTTGAAACAAATAGTTGAATTTTGAACACAGAGGATTCATTTTCTATAAAAAAAGAAAAATTTATCACAATATATAGATGCATTTTAAACTAAATATGATATATTTTTTGACTAAAAATATAAAAGTTAAATTTTCAACAACAAAAATTTACCCAAAAAAACATATTTTCAAAAAATTTCCCACTTATTTTCTTAAAACCTCATGCCATTTTTTAAGCAAACTTTTTTCAGCTTGATTCAGTGACTCAATATCAAAAAAGAAAATTTTTTTAAAATTGAAAATTAGATTTTCTTACTACTGTCCAAAGTTGCAAAAAGTGTTCCTCGAAGGAAAGAAAAACTTTCTCCATAAATTTTCTAGGGAGCTAATAACATTTTCGAATCTAACTTTTCAGAGTTTAATTTAAAAATGATTTACCTCAAAAATAGTTTTTTATTTTTTTTAAATAAAAAATTGAATTTTGAAAACATTTTTTGTCTCTTCTGTAAAATCGTGAAGTTGTGGATTAGTCCCTTATGGCTTCCATGCAACCTTTCATTATATTTGTACCGAATAATTTTTTTCAATTTGTTTTTTTATTTTTTCGAAAACATAAATATTACTTTTTTATGAAAAAGAGCATCATTTGCATTAAAAATTTCAATGTTTATGTCCCACAGTGATGAGGCCTTGGATCTGGATGAATGCAGGAGACAGAGAAGCGAGTCAAGTACGGGCGCAGATGAACTGAATACTCACTTCGCTGTTTCTTATCTGGATAGGCATTATCCGCAACATAAGCAAGTAAGATTTTTCTTAATTCTCTTTCAGTCATAATAATTATTCATTTTAATATAAAATTTTTTCGGTACAATCTGTAAAAATGCTAAAGAAGTTACGCTAAAAAAATTTAATTATTATTAACTTTGATTACTTATTATAATTATCTATTAAAATTAGTATATCTTTAAAATTATCTTAAGAATCTCAAAAACAAATGCTTTCCTTAAATAAAATAACATTAATATTTCAATATGAAAAATTTGAAATTCCTAAATTATCAAGTCGAAGCGTAATATTGGATTTTCAAAAAAAAAGGTCAATTTTATAACCAAAAGACGAATTTAAAAAAAAATAGTAAAATGTACTAACAAAAAAGTTAACTTTTATTCAAAAACGCAAATCTTGAGAAAAATATAACTAGATTAATACTTAAGCAAATAGTTAAATTTAAAACCAAAAATATACATTTCTTACCTAAAATGTAAACTTTAAAACAAAAAACTAAATTAATTTAGGACCAAACAGTTGCAGCTTTCACAAAAAAATGACTTTTTTACTAAGAAGATTAATTATCGACAAAAAAAGTTGAATTTTAAAAAAATACAGGAATAAAAAATATCAAGTTTCAACAATAAATTAAATAGTTGCATTTTAAAATAATATATGAATTTCCCACACAAATGATAAACTTTAAAAAAAATTCATGTTTAACAGAAGAATTAAATTTTCAACTGAAAAGCTAAATCTTAAAAAATATCAATTATTAACATAAAAGTAAAATTTAAAATCAAAAAGATTAATTTTAAATCAAGAGGATTAATTTTCTACGAAAAACAAGGAATTTTCAACCAAAAATATGAATTTTCAAATAAAATAATGTATCTCTAAATAAGAAATGATTTTTTAACAAAGTAGATTAACATAAAACTAAGAAGTTCAACTTTAAACAAAAATATTTGAATTTTATAACCGAAAAACAAATTTCCAAAAAAACCATAAATTGTGCTAACAAAAAACTTAATTTTTATCCAAAAACGCGAATCTTGAGAAAAATATGAATTCGTAACAAACTAGATTATTGCTTAAGCAAATAGTTAAATTTAAAAACAAAAATACAAATTTAAAAACAAAAATACAAATTTTCAACCAAAAATATAAATTTCTCACCAATAATGTAAATTTTCAACAACAAATTTAGCTTTCAAACGAATATTTTAATTTTTTGCCAAATTCTTGAATCATCAACAAGACTAAATTAATTTAGGATTAAACAGTTGCATTTTTAACAAAAAAGAATTACTTTTTCACTAAGAAGATTAATTATTACAAAAAAATTGAATTTTAACAAAATACATGAATCTTTAACTAGAAAAGATCAAATTTTAATAAAAATATCAATTTTTAACAAAAAATTAAAAATTTGTATTTTCAAATAATATATGAATTTTCCACAAAAATGATAAACTTTAAAAAATATTATTTTTAACAGAGAAATTAAATTTTCAACTAAAAAGCTGAATCTTAAAAAATATGAATTATTAACGAAAAAGTGAAATTTTCAATCAAAAAGATTAATTTTCTACGAAAAACAAGGAACTTTTAACCAAAAATATGAATTTTCAACCAAGAAAAAAATGTTTGACCAAAAAAGATCAATTTTTAATAAAAAATGGAAAGTTGCATTTTAAAATAATATGTGAATTTTCCACTGAAATGATAAACTTTAAAAAATATTATTTTTAACAAAGGAATTAAATTTTCAACGTAATAGTGAAATTTTTAATCAAACGATTAATTTTAAACTAAGAAAGTTAACACAAAATGGTTAAATTTTCAACCTAATACGTAAATTTGCAACTAAAATGATAAATATTCAACCTAGAAGTTGAATTTTTAACATTCAAAAAAATTTATGAATTTTCAACAAAAAAGGTGATTCTTGACCACATAGTTGAATTTCGAATCAAAATAATTAAATTATCAACACAAAATTTTTCTTTTAATTAAAGTAAATTTTATAACAAAAAGTTATATTTTTTATCAAAATTGTTTAATTTTTAACAAAAATTGGAAACGTAAAGCAAACCAGATTAATTTAGAACCAAACAGTTTCATTTTAAACTGAAAAGGATAAATTTTCAACCAAGAAAAATAATGTTTGACCAAAAAAGATCGATTATAAAAAAAAATATCCATTTTTAACAAAAAATTAAAAAGTTACTAAAAAGATAAATTTTTAAAAAATTATTTTTTAACAAAAGAGTTTAACACTAAGGATTATTTTTTCACCTCGAAGTTTCATGTTATAAAAATGGAATAGTTAAATTTTCATCCAATGAGGTGAATTTTAAAAAATATGGATTTTTGACAATCCAGTTCAACTTTCAACCAAGTAGTTGAATTTTCAACAACATAAATTTATTCTTAACCAAATAGTTAAATTTTTAACCAAAAAGATGAACTTTTTAGCAAAAAGGTTAACGTTCTACCATGAAACAAGAATTTTAAAGAAAATAATCAACTTCTCATAAAATTGTTGAATTTTAATTTCAAAAATACAAATTATTAGCAAAACGTTTGAACTTTCGATCTGAAAATATAATTCATCAGTAAAAAAATTAGTTTTCTAGAAAAAATTTTAATTTTCACAAAAACTATTTAATTTTTAACCAAATTATTAAAGCTTCAACTAAACCAGATTAATTCAGAACCAAACAGTTGCATTTTAAACTGAAAAGGATGATATTTCAAACAAGAAGATTTTTTTAACCAAAAAGACGAATTTTTTACAATACGGATAAATTTTCTATTCAAAAATATAATTCTTCAGAAAAAAATTAATTTTTTAGCAAAAAGTTAAATTATTATAAAAAGTGTTTAAATTTTGAACCAAACAGTTTAATTTAAGCCATAAATATAAATTTTTGATCCAAAAGGTAATTTTAAATCGAATAGTTGAATTTTCTTCCCAATTGCTTAATATTCAACCAAACCAGATCAACTTAGAACCAAATATTTGCATTTTTAACCTAAAAGGATAAATTTTTAAAGGAAAAGAATAATTTTCCACCAAAGAAGACGAATTTCAACAAAAGAGTTTAAACCAAAAAATAATTTTCATTCCAGAAGATTAGTTTTTATTAAATTAAACTATTAAATTCTTAAACAACTTTTTAACCTTCAGGAATATAAATTTTTAACAAACTAGTTCAATTTTCAACCAAAAAGATAAGTTTGAACATTTTATGTGAATTAATTAAGTCTCAACGAAAAATGTTTTAAATTTGTAATGAGGACAGTTAAATTCATATAAAAAAAGACGATCTTTCAACACAATTGTTGAATTTTCAACAAAAAAGGTCATTCCTGACCAAATAGTTGAATGTTGAATCAAAATAATTAAATTATCAACCCAAAATTTTTATTTTTCTATTAAAAGTAAATTTTTTAACAAAAAGTTGAATTTTTATAAAATTTTTTTAATTTTTAACAAAAATAGGGAACATAAAGTAAACCAGATTAATTTAAAATCAAGCAGTTTCATTTTAAAGTCAAAAGGATGAATTTTTAACCACGAAAAATAATTTTTGACCAAGAAAGATCGATTTTTTATCAAAAATATCCATTTTTAACAAAAAATAAAAAATTTACTTAAAGGATGAATTGTAAACTAAAATTATGAATCTTTAACAATTTATTTTTCAACAAAAGAGTTTATCACAAAGGATTATTTTTTAACCCTGAAGTTTAATGTTATAAAAATGGAATAGTTAAATTTTCATCCAAAGAGATGAATTTTAAAAAATATGCATTTTTGACAATCCAGTTCAATTTTCAACCAAGTAGTTGAATTTTTAAAAACAAAAATTAATTCTTAACTAAATAGGTTCATTTTTAACCAAAAAGATGAACTTTTTAGCAAAAAGGTTAACGTTCTACCATAAGAAGAATTTCGAACAAAATACATTAACTTCGCATAAAAGTCTTGAATTTTAAATCCAAAAAGACACATTATTTGCAAAACTTTTTAAATTTCGATCTAAAAATAGGATTGATCAATAAAAAAATTAATTTTCTAGAGAGAAAATCAATTTTCATAAAAATTATTTAATTTTTAACCAAATTATTGAAGCTTACAATAAATCATTTTAATTTACAACCAAATAGTTAAATTTGAAAGGATTGATACATTTTTAACCAAATAGATGAATTTTGTGCTAAAATTGTGACTTTTAAACAAAGTATTTTGTATCAAAAGACTGTTATAAAAATGGAATAGTTAAATGTTCATCCAGCGAGATGAATTTTAAAAAAATAATTAATTTTTTACCAAAAATACGAACTTTCAACAAAAAGACCAGCCAAAAGCTGGAAAGCCAAAAGATTCAGCCAAAAAGACGAATTATTTACAAGACCTTTAAACTTCCAATCGAAAAATATAATTCTTCAGGAAAAATTATTTTTTAAGCAAAAAGTTAAATTATTATAAAAAGAATTCAAATTTTGAACCAAATAATTCAATTTATACCATAGATATAAATTTTTTATCAAAAAGGTAATTTTAAATCGAATGGTTTAATTTTATTCCCAATTGCTCAATCTTTAACCAAACCGGATCAACTTAGAACCAAATATTTGTTAAATTTCCTATCCAAGAATATAATTCTTTAGAAAAAAATTAATTTCTCAGAAAAAAGTTAAATTATTATAAAAAGTGTTTAAATTTTGAACCAAATAGTTCAATTTAAAGCATAAATATAAATAAATATAATTATTAAAAAAAATGTAAATAAAATGAAAGAGTTTAAACCAAAAAATCAATTTTCAATCCGGAAGATTAATTTTTGTTAATTGAATTGTTAAATTCAAGTACTTAATTTTTATATACGTTCATAATGTTATTTCCACTGACCCCCCCCCCCCCCCCCCCTCCCCTCCCTGTTTTCGTTTATTCCTCCTCCCCCCCCCTATTTTTTTTTTTTTTTTTGTTTTTGCCTCCTAATTC
>JAAAKG020009295.1:0-21136 GCA_010014905.2 Druon quercuslanigerum
TTACAATAATTTGAAATAAAAATTACTGATGAGCAGAATCAAAAGTGTGAGAGCCCCAATCAAGAACCAACTCTGTGAGTGGCCTATTCGGTCCTGCCTCAACGAAGGATGCAAGCAGCAGACCGGCCGGGAACAGTGATCGTCGACTAAAACTCAACTCAGATACGATTGAACATTTTTAATCGTATCTCGGGAACAGATAAAGATTTTTGAAGTTTCTTTGGCTTAAATTAAAGATAAAATTTTAGGCTCTATGTCGTATAATTTTCAGGTTTTTGCAACAATTTTCCTAGGTCATGCTAAAAATTGAAGTCGAGCTACAAAATTTTAGAAAATCTAAAATCTTTTTGAAAACTTATCACGTTCTGTATTCTCTTCAGTAGATTAAAAAAAAATCTGACATTAGTAGACGTGGAATTTCATAGGTTTTCCAACTGTTTTTTTAAAAATGCTCTATCATTTTTTTCGCTGAGTTATCGTGGTTCAAATCCAGCAGTGGTTTTTCATAGTGCTTGCGCTAATCGATCTCATAATTTCCGACGGTAGTGTATTTTGTTGAACAATCATCTTTCTTAATTCAGAATCATCTTTCCGGTTGAAATTCTTCTTTTCTGGTTTAAAATTCAACTGTTTCTAAAACATTCAACTTTTTAGCTTGAAAACTTAGCTACTTGGTTGGAAATTCATCCATTTGGTTAAGGATTCAACTCGTTAAAACATAATAAAAAATGTTAAATAAAAATTTAAATATTACATTGATAATTGAAAAGTTCTCTTTCTCAGTGAATAAATTAACTATTTTGTTGACAAATCATGTATTTTGTTGAAAATTCGTGGTTTTGGATTACAAATTGGTGCACTTTTACCAAATTGTAGACGGGTTAAACGTGACGAAAAATTAACTACCAATTTTAAAGAAAGGTTGCTTTGTTAATAAACGCTATTAAAATTTAGTGAATCAATATTCTAAAATTTCGGCAACATTAACGATATCAAGACTATTTGAAAATTCTGAAAAAATATCTATGATCCAAAACTTTCAGTCGCGAATGTATATTCCTTCATTTCAGAGTCGAGATTGTTAAATCTTCTATAATACGAACCATGCCCGACTAAATACAATTTCCAGAAAGTCACTTCAATTCAACTAAAAAAAAATATATGTTTTCTTGGGTAAAATGGAAAACATCATGCTTTCATTTATGTAACGTAATCTGCTTTTTTAAAGGCACTTTCGCTGCACAGAGTCGACATTTCAAGAAACGTTTTTTGAACTGAGGGAAAATTCTCGTCAGACGTTTCACTGTGTACATTTTTCTTCTGCTAGTGTTAACATCGGATAATGCATTCGCGATTGTTAATCTCCGTGCGCCTTGCGTTTCCATTTACCTCAGCGACTCTGCATATTTGAACGTAACAGTGAGTTTCATGACAGCAAAAACGAGAGAGGAAGAAAGCGAAAGAGTGAAGAGAAGAAGTTGTAGATTGTTAGCTTGAAACAATGGGTCCCTTAGGAGTCAATTACACTTCGGATCTAGACGAACTAGACAGTCTATAACAGAACAGGATAAAGAGGAAAACTGACATCTTATGAATAAAACAGCATCCAATAAATTGAGACGTAAATTGAAGAACGTTGCGAAGAATGAAAGCTGCACAGTAAATTCACGATGTAAGTTTTATCGCAAAATTGGATAAAACAATCAAAGAAGAGAGCTGAGGGTGCTTTCTCTCTCAATGTGTATTTTACAGAAAAGCACCTTTTAAAAGACTAGATTTATTTTTTCTTAAGAACCTCTGATTCTTATTTATTTTAAACAGACGAAACAGAATAATCTGAAGGTTGAACTGATTTTCCATTTTTATATATTCCTCTGGATTCCAGACAGCTAGACGTCTAGAGGAATTCAGAGGAATTATAATAGTGACAATTTTTTCGCGCAAAACACGACGCGGAAAGTATTTCCAATTTTAAAGTTTGGCACTGAGTTGGTGTCCAATAACTTTACTTGAAAATGTATATAATCATTAATTTAATTATAAATTTATAATTGTCATGTACCTGAGGAATGAGATGCTTTTTTGTGGCATCCACTTAATGCATATGATTGTTGAAGATAAAAACCGAAAACATAAAAAATTATGCACTGACAATCGCAAGTCAGCTTCGTGAAGGAGAACTAAATGTCGCTGTCTAAAGATGAGTGTAATAAATATAAATTTTGTTGATAAAAAATGCATAATTTCGATATTTAAAAACATTTCATACCTTTTCATCTCGCTTTAGTATATGGATAACCTGATTATTACAAGCCAGAGGAATGAGATTTGGGGATCTATTTGCACACATGAAAATGGATCTAATAATAAAAGAGTTATATATATTTTCTGCGATTATTTAAAAATATTATTAACTAGCATAATGTGGAAAAAGTCACAGAAATTTGAGCAAGCATTAAAGAAAAAATTAATTAGAGACAAATTGGCCACTTCGGCAGTCACCATTGACAACTACAAAGATATTGAAAGTAGTTGGCAATTTATAAAATGGTATTATAAATGCAATGAACTAAGATGCCGTTCAAAAACTACGTCACACTATCAAAGTTTTTTTTTAGCGGGGGTGTAACAGGTTTTGTATTTTCTTTTAAATTGAAAAAATTAAAATTAGCGATATTATTATACAAATAAATCATCTAAATACAGACTTCATTAATTTCTTCTTGTTAAAGATTCTACGATTTGATTGAAGATTAAACTATTTTGTGGAAAATGCATTATTTTTGGTAGAATATTTAACGGTTTTGTTGAAAGTTGAACTGCTATTTAAAAAATTCATTTTAATATTTGAAGAACGATCTGTTAGGTTACAAATTGAAATAATTTGTTAAAAATTCTTTTTTTTAAACTGGGAATTGAACTATTCCATTATTGGTTGGAAATTAATCATTTTCAGTTTAAAATGAAACAATTTTGTTACAAACTTATGTGCTGAGTTGTAGATCCGCCCTTTTTGATAGAAAAACAATCTCCTTGATTGACAATTCGCTTAAGTTGAAAATTCAAATGTTTCGTAGGCAATTCGTCTCGTTGGTTGGAAATCCATCTATTTTAATGAGAATTCATATCTTGGGTTACAAATTTAATTGTTTTGAAAATTAAATACTATTGTTAAAAATGCAATAATTTCGTTCAAAAAATACTCTTTTTGGGCTTGAAATATCAACAAATTAGGTCGGCATTTTTTTCTCCCTTGACTGAGAAATCTTTGATTAAAAATTCAACTTTTTTGTTTGAATTCAATTTTTTCTGAATAAAAATAATTTTTTTTTGTATTAACTGTAAAATTTTACTTTTTGGGCGAAAAATCTTTCTCTATGGTTGAAAGATTAATTATTTTGTTTAAAATTCCACTATTTTACTAAAAATTTAAGAGTTTTCTTGAAAACTCGTCTTTTCGGATAGAAAATTTCTCCTGTTGGATTGAAAGTTCAAGTTTTTAGTTATTAATGCAACTGTATGGTAAAAAACTTTTTTTTTAATTCAACTCTTTAGTTAAAAACTGATCTTTGTACGTCGATAATTCAACTATATGGTTAATATGCCGTCTTTTTAAAAAATCGTGTTTTCGGCTTGTAAATTCGAGTATTTGGTAAAAGATGCAACTGTTTTTAGCAGAATTTCAGTCTTTTTTAAATTTGAAATTCGTATTTTCAGCTTGAAAATTCATATATTTGATTCCAAATTCGAATCTTTTACTTGAAAGTTCAACTATTCAGATACTAATGCAACTCTATTTGGTCTAAATTTTTTTTTTCTCGAAAATTTAACACTTTTATTGAATTCAATATGGTACTTTCATAGTATTTAATATAAAAGAATTTATTATTTCCGTATGTATAACAAAAATGGGAGGCGAAAAAATTCCAAAATAGCGTGACGTACTTTCTGAATGGCCCTCAAGCTGAATTGCTTGATAATTTTTCTCAACAGAATAGCTTCTCTGTGTCCAATTTGAGATTAATCAATTAATTCTATTTTCGCCTGAAAAGTTCCTTTTGCTTTTATTGTCATAAACCATAATTGTATGGTTGTTTGTCAGTTCGCATGCGCGTATTTGACAATCGCTTTAAGAATTTAAATATAGATATTCTATAGACTATAAACAATATTTATGTAGAGGCTTTGTCTTTTAGTCGGTTGTTTTCACTTACGTATTACAACTTTCCTCCATTAAAACAGAAATAAGATTAATCAATAAAACCTGTTTATTCTTTTTATACTTCGGTGAGTTTACTCTGGCTTTTATCTTCAAAAAATATTTTTGTATTACAGAGTCTTTGTAGTACACATTTTATAACAATTCTAGCTCAACTTAACTTCGATTCAGTGTCTTCAGCCCACGCGCAAAACAAACATCGGTAGAAAATCGCATAGTGTCGCAGAAACTAAGGGGCGGAGAAAGCAAAGAAGCGAGGGTTAAGTACATATACTTTGGTGTGTTATAAATCAAAAAGAGTCGATAAATGTTTTCAGAAAAGAACTTCTTTATTCTGAGAGACATTGTTGAAAACACTTTGCAATACATTATCAGTGTGATTCAAAATTCCCTGACCAATGACGCGGAGATTAATATTAACTTATATGCTAGAATTTTATTCTTGGAACATTTTTAACACAGAATCTTTTACAAATGGAAAAAATTTTAAACATATATATTAAAAAGCAGAAAAGATTTTTTTCCTAGCGTATGAATTTTCAAAAACAATCTAATTTTCAACAAAATTGTTGAACTTTTAACATACAAAGATGAATTCCGAACCAAAAAGACGAATTTTCCAACCAAGAAGATTAATTTTCTACCAAAACAAAACAAATTTTCAACAAAATACAAGAGTTTTTAAACAAATAGTTGAATTTTTTGGAACTCCCAGTAACGCTAGCAAGTTGAACTTTTAACCAAAAATACCTATTGAAACCAAAAAGCAGTATTTTTTACAGAAAACATGAATTTTTAACCTGCAAAAATATTTTTTCTCAAAAATGTCGCATTTTAGAAGAAAATAGATAAATTTTCAACCACAATCATGAATATTTAACAAGAAAAATAAATATTTAATAAAGTGGTTCAACTTACAACCCCGAAGTTGGATTTTCCAACGAAAAAGACGCATTTTCAAAATATAAGGATTTTTCAGTTAAGAAAGAAAAAAAAGTTTATCCTTAGATTTTTAACTAAACTGTAATATTCTTAACAAAAAGCAAAAGAATATTTAAAATAAGATTAGTTTTCTTCCAAAAAAGGCCAAATTTTAAAATAAAAAAGATTAACTTTTAACCAAGATTTGAAAAGTTACATTTTCAATTAAAATTTTTCATTCTAAAAAAACATAAAATAATTTCTATAGTTGAATCCTCTACCAAAGACGATTAATTTTCAACCAAACAGCGGCATTTTTGCTATAAAAAGATGAAATGTGTAGAAAAAAAAATGGATTTTTACCGAAAAGACGAATTTTCAACCAAAAAATATTTCAGTTTAAATTGGAACGCCAAAGTAGGAAATTAAAAAAATAGGAATTTTCAACCAAAAGAAATAAATTTGCAACAGAATACTTGAATTTTCAAAAAACAATCTAATTTTCAACAACATTATTGAACTTTTAACCAAATACATGATTTTTCAACCTACAAAGATGAATTCTGAAAAAAGGCGAATTTTCCAACCAAGAAGATTGATTTTCTACCAAAATAAAGCAAATTTTGAACAAAATACAAGAATTTTTAAAGAAGTAGTTGAATTTTTCGGAACTCCCAGTAACGCTAGCTAGTTGAACTTTTAACCAAAAATACCTATTTAAACCAAAAAGGCGTATTTTTTACAGAGTACTTGAATTTTTAACCCGCAAAAATATTTTTTCTCGAAAATGTAGCATTTTAGAAGAAAACAGATGAATTTTCAACCACAAAAATAAATATTTAACAAGAAAAATAAATATTTAATAAAGTTGTTCAACTTACAACCCCGAAGTTGGATTTTCCAACGGAAAAACACGAATTTTCAACAAATAAGGATTTTTTAGCTAAGAAAGAAAAAAAAGTTGATCAAAATTGTTAAACTTCGAAGCCAAAAGATGAATTTTCTATAAAACAGTTGAATATTCAATGCAAAATATGAATTTTGAACATAAAACTAAGATTTTAAACTAAACAGTAATATTCTTAACAAGAAGGAAAAGAAAATTTAAAGTAAAATTAGTTTTCTTCCAAAAAAGGCCAAATTTTAAAATAAAAAAGATTAACTTTTAGCCAAGATTTTAAAAGTTACATTTTCAATTAAAAAATTTCATTGTAAACACACAAACAAAAATAATTTCTATAGTTGAATCCTTTACTAAAGACTATTTTCCGCAAAAAGATGAAATTTCTAGAAAAAAATTAATTTTTACCGAAAAGACGAATTTTCAAGCAAAAATAATGTAATTTTTAACCTAAAAGTTAAATTTTTAACAAAATAGTTGAATATTTAAACAAATAGTTGAATTTCGAAAGGGTCATAATATAATTTTAACTAAAAATATAATCGTTAAGAGGAAGCAACTGAAAATCAATATCTTAGCTTTTTTTGACTCAGACGAACAATTTATTATATATCAAATTAACATACTTATTTATCATGGCTTCCTAAAAACGTCAAGTGCATCAACTTGTTTTCTTTTTTTCCATTAAAAATAATTCTCTAACAATTGAAGGCACGATTTCAAAAAAATCAGAATCTATTTTCCTTTGATGATTAAACAAAATTGTATCTATCTAAGCATACAGTATTAAATATTTCAACCTTTTAATACTTAAAATGCTGTCCACGCCGTTATGTATAATATTGAAATAAGACTTTTATTTACAGATGGTAAGTAACTTTACTTATTTGTGACACCGTCTATACTACAGAAATGTCAGAAGTTGTCGAATCTCTCACAATACACAAGGAATACTTAAAAGAAACTTTTCGCCTGAAAAATTAAACAATTATCTTAATTGACCTACTTTGTTCACTATTTTATGCGGCATTTCTTAATGCAAATACAATGAACCGAGCCTAGAAGAAAGTCTACCACGGTTTTGTACCTTTTTCCAAATTAAAGAGAGACTTCTTTTGGCAAATCAAAGGATCCTATGATATGTTTGAAGAGACAAGAACCCTCGTTGGAATAACGAAAGATAATGCAAGGCTTTGTAGACGAAAAATGAAGAACTTATGTGCTGACAGAGATGTGAAAAGAAAAGCAGGCGATGCATCCATGCTATGGATTGTGTGTGTCTCTGACGTTCCTTCTTCCTTGAGTAAGGTAAAGTTGGATTGTCTACTTCTACTATACCTGTACTATCAGTCTCTATATTCCTTTGCTTTCCATTCCTTCTATTCTGCCGACAAATAAAAAGAAGACTGAACTCTCCAACGCTGGCAGTGGCCTGTGCCTGTCTTGCTCGACACACTGTTTAGAGACGTAACTGCAAAAGTGTAATTTCAAGAAATCCAGTTTCTTCTGTCGTAAAGACATTTTATGCGAGAAGGAACAAAGAAACTACTTACTCTTTTCCTGTTTATCGCACTTAGCAATCTTTTTTTTAACTCAGCGGAGTGGAATTAAAATCTAATTGTGAGAAAAAGTCTCCCTGGGTTGGAACCATCACTTCCCGGTCATTAAAATTTAAAAATTGAAACATTCGAAGCTCATTTTTTATGTATTCAAAAATAAAACTGCTAATTCAAGTGTTGAAATATAAAAAATTTTAGTTTTAAGTATGGGCTCACAACAATGTAGGATTATTACAAACACTGCGCTTCAACCAACAATAGAGCAACCAACAATAGATATGATCAGTCAAACACTGCACTTCAACCAACAATAGCTATGATCAGTCCTCACAGTCCATATGGGACAAAATATGATAAAAAACAAAAATGTGTCAAAATTTAGAACCAAAGGTTACTTTCTGTCACGTTCATAGGGTAATTTTTTGCGCTCAACGGGTAACAAAGTCAGGATAAATTTCTAAGACTTCATAACAATTCAAGTTAAATTCAAGAGAATTCAAATAATTTGGCAGAAATTTTAAAAATCAATAATATTATATTGATTTCCGTAAAATTGGAATGAATTTAGAGGAATTTAGGGTGAGGAGTCGATGGAATGAATAAAAATTCAGGGTCAATTAAAAACATTTTTTAAATATGACCAAATGCTTGAGAATTGAAGTTGAGATTAAAATACTTTAGGATAAATAAATTTAACACTGTTAAAAATTGTAGAAAACCCATTGCATTAAGCAGAATTGAGTAAACTTAGAATTCGAGTGAATTACAAAAATTCAAGAGAATTCCAAAGAATTAAAAAAAATCATGGTAAATTAATAAGAATTCAGGGAGAATTCCGAAAACTAATTTAAAATCTCTTTATATCTTTGAAAATCTAAAAAATTTCTAAACAAAAAAGTGACTAATGACTAAAAAACAATTCAAAAGAATTCAAATGAATTGAAAATTTTGTTTAAATCGAACAACGTCCATTGATTTCATTAAATTTAAGCGAGTATATTTAGAATAATTTGACAGAATTAAGGATAAATTGATACACAAAAAAAAATGTCTGGTTATTTCAACCAAAATTCTGGTTGATTTTACAAACAATTTTTTTGAGTGTAAGAATTCAGGGCTAATTTCAAATTATATGCAAAAAATATTTGAAAATCTTTTTAAACATTTAGGTCCACTAAATCAGCTAAAATGTTAAAATAACCTAATACATTTTAAATCCTTTAAAACATTATGATATCCTTTTCAACTTTTTACACGCCTTAAGCACACCAAAGTATTTGAAAAAGGACGTTAAAATATTTAAAATACTTGGATCATTTGATCAATTGATTTTTAAGATTGAAGATAAATTAATAAGAGTTCAGGGTGAATTCCAACAAAAATTTCAAACCTTTTAAAATCATTGGAAATTCGGTGAAATCTGATATTTTCTGAAATTCCTAAATTATTAAAAATCCTTTGAAATCTATGGAAATCCTTTGAAACTTCTAAAAGCTAAGACTTTTAAAAAGTCTTTACATGATTATATTACATATGAAACATCGTGAGGTGAACGCATCCCGCAATATGCACTCCAGACTAACCACAGTTTATATAAGTCAAGAAAAGTTAAAACCTGGCCAAAATTTTCACCTGCGAAGATATCCGGGGAATTCTTTTGAGCGTGATCCCCAGTGGAGTATAGGTATAATGTATATGGTAAAGAAAAAAAGCATCGGCTATTTTCGCTTCCTATTTTTCACCCTCTTAGAACACTTCTTCCCCCCGTCAAATTGGAGGTGAGAGAGCGAACAGGCTCCTTGTCCTCGATATATCTTAAAACTCGAGCCATCATTTATCCGCGGTTGTTTTCCGTTTCCTACTTTCGCGCTTTCGTACTTCTATAGTTTGAGTCGTTTTATAGAAAGGGGTTGGGTTGGAAAGAAAGGGGGTGGTAAAGAAGGTGTAAGGGGGCCGGATGGCGCATGTCGACTGCAGACGCCAGGAGAAAGAGATAGAGACACGCTTGCACAGGGTATGCTCGAATTTCAAATATTTTCTTGTAGGAAAAGGGGGAAATCGGATGTTCAGAAAAAAGGGAGGGATGAAAAAAGAGAGGTGGAAGACAGAAAGAAAGCCAGACCTGGTAGAAATAGTCAGAATCGCGAAAACTAGAGCTCGTGTTGTATGCGTCAAGCGTTAGATGCCTTGAGTAGTAGTACTTCTTTTTATTCTTCCTCTTTCAGGAGCAGATGCTTTCAATGGTAAGCGTGTATTTTAGGATCGCAGTTTTATAGAGCCCACCTATATGATTTCGATTATTGGTAAAAAAGAAAAGGGGGGAACAGTTTCTACAACCCAGACTTCTCAATATAAAATATTCGCAATGCAGAACACAATGACATTCGATATCAGTAAAGCCAGTCACGCGAGGAGGACGTGCTTAGGATCAGCATTGCGAATCGCAGAGGTTAGATATGAGTTCCATCAGAATTATGCAGTCTTATTTTGCTTTCTATTCTTTCCGCCCTCCTCTGCGGATATCATATGCAAATTGAAAATTCAATCGACCCTTATTGCACTGATCTGGCGACGGAATGCATACGCTTCTACCATTGACCTTGAAAACGAGTTCTGCAACCAAGTTTCTTTTCTTCATATTTTCTCGACATTATTCATGCAGATTTTTGTAAGACTCACCGAGACCTTGGAAACGTGCAAAAAGTGTTCTGCTTACCTGAAACAAAGAGAATGGTATTAATTAGATTACATTTCTTGAATTGTCTGACGCAATTGACGCAATCTGTGCCAACTAAAGTTGAAAACATAATTCCGCCCACACTGAGAGGAGACAACTTTGCTCTTCAGTTTCTTCAGTGAAGATGACATTTTGCTGTGATAGTTTAATTCTCACGCGAGGTGCGAAAGCACAATAGAGAAATAAACGGGTCTCCCACTTCAAAACACACGTAGACATGTATCACTCAACCATATCGTCGTTTCCGTCCTTGGCACGTTGCACTTGCATTAATTAAGGGACGAAGTTATTGCGCGGAATGTATGCTAGTTATGAAAGGAAGGACGTGCCGGTAGTTAGTTTTTGTTGTCGAATGATTTCGAGCACATAAAACGTCGGACAGTTTCCTTCCGTTTCTCTGAACGTCTGTTCCTTTATCTGAATTGTTCTTAAACGAGAAATTAAGCGAAGCGAAAGAACTCTGGTACTTTTAACGCAGTGATTTATCTCTGCTGTCGAACGTTACGGAACTGCAAAACAGAGAAACAGCGCAGACCGAAAAATCTTACTGTAGCGACAAAACTTTTTCTAGCGCAGTCGAAGCGCCACGTGAATGGTGTCAGGTTACTATGGAGACAACGGGCTTGAATCGATCGTGATTGAATTTAACAAGTACTTTGTTACCAAAGGCCAGAGCAATAAATGCCGATCGCTTTACGCAATTAAAATTACACGTGGCTTCATTAGGGAAGACTAAAATCTACAAGTGCAAAGCTATTCAATTGAAGGCTGATTTTATCAGAGTAGTCTCTATTTTATATATGAAACACTCTTCCCACATCAAAAAGTTCTCGATATTGATGAAATGTGCTTTTCCCAATGCAAAATTCACCCACTCAGCTTTGCAGGACACATCAATAAGAGCATTCTGCAAAGTCATCTGATGAATCGGATTTTTTTAAATTGACCACAGGATCTCGAAATCCCAGATGAATGTCCCCAGAGTTCAATAATAAACATGTTAAGATCAAAAATCTAAACGTGAGTTTTGAATTCCGTCTAGTAAATCAATTTTTTCTATCCCATTATCCTTTTCTTTCTGAAACAAATGACAAATGTCCTTCAATTAAAATAGCCATCAGATTAGAAGCGCACATGAAAAGTCATCCAAGGAACTAGAAACCACAAATTGAATGCGGAACGTTACAGCTGAGTGAGTAAAATCGTGTTTTTCATTGTACTTACAGCAGTTCAGTGTGCAATAAAATGCACGCATACAATAAATCAATTCTTCTTAATAAGCTCATAAATTACAATGCGAGTAAGATTACATGTAAACAAATTAAATACATGCATTCTACTGAAGGTTGATTTCGGGCTATTACACTTCGAATGGTTGGCTGTGCAAAATCGCATTAAATGCACGCATTCCGCTCCTTACAGTGTAAACGCGAGTCGATGGCAATGGCATAAATAATCTCCAACGTACAAGCTTTACGCTCCGTTAAATATGAGCGTCGAGTGCAGACGTAATACGTTGTAACCTAAAATTACCTGAAGCGGAGAACAACAGTAAGTCCCTTCTCAACATGGAATAACAGACGAGTTACGGATGAACTACCCTAATTTATTTCAAATTATTGTTTATCGACTATCCAGCACATATACCTTTTATCTTTCTATAATATGGATATTCGTGCTGTTACATGAAGCAGTTAAGCTAAAATCGATAAACAAACGGAATTCAAATTTGAGAAAGGGAAAAGTACCAATTGAATTATTTACAGATGCTGAAAGTATCTGATACTAGACTTTAAAGTCAGAATAATCGGACGTTTTGTTACTATCGAAATGAATAAATTTCCAAGTATCGACTTGTCAGTATACAGATACGAACAAATACTATTATTGAATGCTGAGATAAAGAGAAATAGGGGTTAAAAGAAGCGAAAAGAGGACAGATTGGAAAACAATAAGAGGATGATGAGAAGGAACGATTTCACGGGGCAATGGAAAACCGTAAACAAAGAGGGATCTACATAAGCCAAGAGTTATTTGACGTAACGTCTCAAGCAGAATTACGGTGTCGCGTCAAATTTTCTACGCGTAACTTATTCGCTATTGCATGTCGTCGCGAAAAAGGGAATACATGTTACAAGAGACCATACTAATATCCATCCACGTAGAGCGTTTGTTATATAGTTGAAGCGTACACTGTTCTCCATGGCGCATTCATATTTAAATTCAATTTCGTCTAGACTACGTGTAACCTGTGCTTCACATTTTATACTACTTGCATGCTTATTACTTATATTCTGGACAATCGAGTGTGAAAGACAACTTTTAACACCATTTTTAGGACGTACACATTTTAAAAATCGTTCTTACACTTTGTTGTATGAACAAATTGAAAACTTGGAACAAATTGCGACTGTTTAAACTCAAAAAATGCTATTGATTTAGAAACAAGTGAAAAACTTTCTAAGCTAAGAAGCTATAAAATTCAGCAAAAAAACCAGTGTCATGAAGAAGCGATAAATGAAAATTTACAGCACATTTACAAACTAGAAAAGCAACTTCTCGGAAACCCGTAAATCAGAAAAATAAAGAATTACCGTAACTTACGTTCCACGCCGACGAGACAAAGTTTGATAATATCATTATAAACTATAATCCAGAAACATCAAGACTTTCACTAAGAGAAAATTGGCTAAGAAGCTCACAACTATAATCATATGTTTGACCTATTACATTTAATTCAAACTGTTAATGCAATCGTGTATGCTTCGTCTAATCTAACATTTAAAAACACATGTTATATCTATTGCTAAATTATAGTGATTACAATCAATTATACCGAATTAAATAAACATGTAGTGTACCTCTTTGGCTTAGAGTTTTGTCACGGTACGTGACTCCTAAGATCAGTACAAATGCTTCGTAAAGCACTAACAATCGTAGGTCGTCTGTTGCACCTAAACTTAACGGGTCCCAGCAGAAATAACGGCAAAAGAAGCAGAGGAAGACATATGCAACGAGAAAACTTCCGAGCAGATATTTTCATAGAAACGGAATGAATGAGTCTGTGAAGTTCCCCGATGTTTGCTCTCTTCTTCGCTTTCGGAACAGATGAAACGAACGTCCACGACGATCATCCCATACAAAACTGTTATACGACCAAAAAGGTCGTCTGCTTTTCTCGCTTTTTTCCACTTCTTTTGTTTCTCGACCCTTTCAATTCGGTCACTGTCTTTTAAAAGTTCACTATAAGCCTCAAAATCTTTTAAAATAAGACTATCGACCTGAATTGCACCATTTATGATAAAAAAAAATGTTCAATTAAGTTTATGTATATTTTTTTATAAATAACAAATAAGAGAACATGAGAGTGTTCAATTAGTACAATAAAACCTATTCCACGAATTTCGAATACGCTAATCTACAATACCGAAAATTCCTCGTGTGCTTCATTATGAACTGCAATTCTCATTGAAGTCTGGATGATCTTCTGAAACCCCCTTTGGTCTAAATTTCAATGTATCTATTAGTATATAAGTATCCTCTGATTATATCAATCCACTATTATACACACACAGGCGTACAAAATAGAAATGTTGATATAATGAACCAATTAGTCTGAACAATAATACTGTAGTGAATCATCCCAATTAGAGAACATAATTTGAGATGAATTCTGTAGAGCAATTGAAATCTAGAAAACCGCAGAAGTAGTATTTTTAGACCTTGATTTAACTTATTATTCCAAATTAATTTATTGCTGCTTTAACAGCAAAATTGCCAAGCGTCTGGGTTTCGAATACAAATTCATTCGTCTTTAGTTTCCTGGACCTGAAAATACGCTATTGTTTTTTTTTTTTCAGAGAGAGGTCCCTCTATACTGCGTCATTGCTGAATTGCTTTATCAAGCAAAGTCTATTGCCACATCCTCAAAAGCTGAACGTATAGTATCAGTATCAAAACTCTTCTGTATGCCTTGCGAAAACATATCGCAAAAACGATTATTATCGAATATCAATAATACAAAAATAGTACCTAGGTAAACTTATCTAGAATCTAGAGCTTATAATAATTATCACCTGGTTTAAAAAATTTGTAACAAGCTTTGATGAAGGATTGTTAAATTCATGCTGTCGACATATGATTTAAGATCGACAAGCGCTATTAACTGAATAAATTTCACGAGTCATTATGTTCTCTATAGTAATTTATAATAATAAACGAAAATTTTCCTTTCCTCGTGCGGGATGCTTGTTTTACAAGTACTCTTTAGTTTGGGGTAATTCCTGGCACAACTTGCAAATAAGGCTAAAACGAAGTTCGCCTCTAATCTATCTTCCTTTCTCAACTTTCCCTAATCACGTTTTAATTATACTTCTCTTTGCTCTTTCTTGCTTCTCTGAACAGCACCTTGCCTTCGCATTCAATCTAGGTTTAAGCCCGCTTAAGGTAGTTATATTTAGAAAATAAAATTCAATAAGTAAGGAAAAGATGAATCAGTGAATATCTCGAAATCTAAATTAATATTTAACTGAAATTCCACTTTTTCAAAACACAGGATAATAATTCCATTAGTGCAGATCATGCCACTCGTTTCAAATATCTTCAGTTATCTCGTTGACGATTCTAAAGTTTCTTGAATCCTCAATTTAAGAATTCCAAATCCACCTCAATGAGTAAACGACTTGTAAATATAAGGATACCGTTTCCGAATCTTTAAATATATAATTCTTCGAGCTTGGCATTAAGAAATTGTCAAAAATATATTTTTAGAGAAAGAAGCATATAAGTAATAATTCTTCTTTACCGCAAAGTCTAAAAGAATATCCCTTCTTACACAAACATAATTATTTGGCTGCAATATTAGATCTCGTTTGTCGCAAAAGGATGTTTATTTCAAAAAGATTCTTTTTGAGAGACATGAAAATCCTCTTAAACTTAAATTTAATAGGAAATTCCATTTGTGTCAAGATACATCCCTTCAACAAAGGAGCACATTTCTCTGAGTGAAGCAAGTATAATTTCCACTAAAATGGTTTTTCATTCATTTGATCTTAGTTTGGAACTTGATCTCGAGTTCGGAATCTAGTATGTCGCATACTGTTTCTAAAGGGGAGAATGTCGCCAAATTGGGTGGTCATAAGAATTCCTGATGTCGTTACACACCACAGACTCGAGACGAAGGAAAATGGCTTTCGAGATGCAGTCAGCACGACACGTCTGTGCTTCGCGTCTGGAACAATTGGCGACATCTGTTACCACCAACCCTGTCCTACCACGGTTCTCTGAATATTATCGTCTGACGATAAACCAAATTAGTCCTTGTGCATTTTCGGTCGAGAAATTTCGCTCTCATTCCCCGAGGCTTCTACCTACTAGCTTCCCAACTTCCCATCCTTATGCCCCTATAATCTAATCCTATAGTCTCACTCTTATTATGTCCGTCTTCCGAGTCCCTAAACCCGCAGATAGGAGCAGTAACTCGTTTCGAACAGAGCATTTACACCGCTTGAGAATCGAGATGACGATTCCTAGATAGTGAGGGGGACATGAACTCGAGTTTATAATTGGAGATGGATCCGACTCGATTGCATGCGAGTGGATTAAACACGACTTTCATCGTGCGCCAAGACGAATCGACTTTTTCTCAAGAAACTCGCGTAACAAGACACCGACTGAATAATCGAATGTTTAATGCACTTCTTTTGCGGCGTAGATAAATCTTGGCTGGTAGCTTGGGTGAGCCTTCAGCGGTTTGCCGTCGTTTGCTTTTTGGAACATTCCTGGAGAAACACGTGTAACTAGCAAGAATAATGATTGCAAAACGAATTGCTCGAGTCAACATCGCCTGTGGCAAATGCTCCAGACCCCGATACAAAAAGTGATCTTTGTTAGCTTGCATTGCCAGGATGAATGAATAGTCAGAGAAAATAAATTTAAGTTTATCATGCAAATCAACCCCCTTATTCACTTTTTTACGTAAACTTCACGTATATAAAGAATAAAGAGATATACTGTAGTTAAATAATTGAGTTAAGCCTATTATACACCAGCACTTAGCCCCGAAATAAATTAATTAAGTGTTAGATAAGAGCAGCATCTGACATGTAAATTACGCTTTTAGTGAATCGAGATAATCCTTTTAATAACAATTTATAGCACTGTACAATGTACAAAACCAAATTGGCCGGCGATAAACAACTCGCTCCTTTAACGAGCCAGTCAAATTGAGGAAAACTGAAATTAAATTTATAATTGGCAGAAGAAGCAGCTAACTATGAGGCTTGATATAACTACTAAGAGCATTAATGGAGAAAAGCTCCTTTCATGGTTGGAAGTAGGCAGCTTTATTGAAAGTACATCTAGAGACTTTCGAACTATAACTGTAAAAATGAAATTTAGATTCACATACAAAGAGATTCTTGTGACTCCATTCACGAAGGTGCTTTAACCATTCCTTATGAGGGCGAAAAGTTGCCTATAAGAACTGCATGGAGTATTGAATGTTAAAAAAATGATATAATAAAAGCTTTATTATATGTCCTATTCATGTTACTAAAAATGTTCTCTATTCATTAAAAATTTAGCTACAAGTATTCTCAAAGTAGTTCCTAATGTTAAGACCTTGTCTCAAATGTAAGTCCCGAACAAACGAAAGATTAGGTATGCATGCACACATGTTATCTTCCTGTTTACTAGAGCTACCGGTTAATCTTCAAACAAACGAGTAAACGAGAGCCTTTTCGTCCACTTGTTAAACACACATACAAAATTCAACAAGCTTACATATCTCCAGCATGTAAATATAATTAATAAAATCTTTTAACTACAGACATCCTGCTTTCACGGGAATTTTTAAAGGCTATTTGACATGGCAAAACGTGAGATGGTTGAAATAGCAAAAGAAAGTTGTAAAGTATTGTGAAATGATTTTAAAATGGGCTATTTCAAAATTGTTCTTTAAAGTTCTCGAAGTCAAGATCGCCTAATGATGCGAGGATCCGAAATATACAATACTTCTCTCACGAATCTTGGCATTTTTGCTAGAAGTTATGAAGAGAGAGTTACACGGTAAAATAATTTCAGAGTAAGCGTTGAAAGAAGTTTATAGTATAGGGATATGCATTTTACGAGTCGCGAATGGTTTTGTGAGTACTTTTACATGAACACAGATTTAAATATATTTTCTTATTATGGTCATTTATTTTTAATTGATAAATACCAAGCTCTTTGGAGCTATTTCTTTTATTTTAAAACAAAAAATTCGGCTCAATTACTCTGCAAGGCTTAAATCAACTTAATTGATTCGCTACAATTTTCTGTGAAGTTTATGTTGAAAGCACCAATCTCCCTAAAGTAGGGTAGAGCGAACCTTAATCGGTGGCATAGAAACAACCTAATTTTGTAATCACGGTTAGAGCTAAAATTGAATTTTAATTCGAAGGAGAATTGCTAACTTTAGCGAAATGAGTAAAAGATTATTATTATTTTATGAAGGGTCTTAGTCTAATTTGGTATGCATAAGGATGATCCTTTATCGCTAACTAAAGACCTTTCTTATTCTTTCAAAGCCACATTTACTTTTGTGAATCTAACTTGAGAACTTTGAAGTCATGCAAACTACAGACTTCTTTGCTTCGTGCAGCGAACACTGAATAGTAATTGCTGATAAAACTGATGAAGTCGTAAACTAGATACTAAAAGACAGGGCAATGCTAATGAAAATGAGACATAACGACGAATAAAGAATGTTACAGGAGAAACTGAATCAGAAGAAAATGTAGTTTTATTGCTCAGAAATTATACGAATTAATTCCTAAGACTTTTAAAAAGCATAAAATAGAACCAAAGATTATCAGAGAGGAGATTGTTTGTATCCTCTGATTGTCGATTTTGATTTCAAAAGTGAATTGGAGTCCTAATTCCAGTTTGCGATTATCTCGAAAACCTGGAGATAAATATCAAGTTAATTTTCATGCAGTATTAAACACGATTGCCATCAAAAAGTTTCTGCGCGAAGAGACCGAAGCGTTAAGTTACATAACGATCATAAGAATGACCACCGAAGCATAAAACCGTTCACACTTATTTTTATGCGAATAGGTGTTCTAACTTGCTTGCTCAGTTCTCTAGAGTAGGAAACGTTTTACACAAGCTCTTAAACAATTTAAACTAAAAACTGAAATCATCAACTTTTTTATAAATCACATTTATTTATTCGAATATGAGGAAAATATTGGAACTTGTTCACAGAAACTAATTTTCGGATTTACCAGCTTTTTAGTACTATTTTGCTGTATATGGATATCTAATCAACAATAGCCGGAACTGAATGTAAGACATCTCTACAAACTCTCTCTTCGAGGACGTTAATTAGCCTTCCACTCAGATGTGCTTAGATGTTCCTCATTGTTTGTGGAGGAACTTGATAAGTGCTCTTGTTGGAGAACCACTGTGTGATACTAAAGACTAAACCTGAGAAACTGTGACAGGGGGATAACAAGTTCTATCAAATGTTATTAGAGGCACCGCAAACACGTGTTACCGGACTTTCAATTATGCTGGAAAAATAGAACATTCAACATTTTCAGAAAAATCCGAGAAGCAGAATTCTTAGAGATAGTTGAAGATTGAATTTAATTGATTCTAGAATGCTCTTCCAGATCATTCTAGAACACTCGAAAACAGTCTAGAATATTATAATCCAGTACAGAACATTATATAAAACTCTAGATTATTTCAGAAAGATTCAAAACATTCCATAATTTTGGAAATATAGAATGTGCGATAATCTTCTAAACACTTAGAGATAAAGTTCTCTTGAAACAAAAGTATCATCCTTTTTGAATATTACAGAACATTTCTCAATATTATGGAGAATTTAACAAGGTTCTATATTCGAGAAAATTGCAGAATAATTATCTATTTAGGAAATAACGAGAACATTCTAGAATTCATAGATAATTTTCATGAATTGAAAAGTATTTTAGAAAAAAGAAAGGAAACTCAAATCAGATAATTTCCTAATTTCGAGAATTTTATCTTTCAAATATTTTCTTTTTCGGAAATTTTACAGTGTCGGGAATTTTATTTTTCGGGATTCTCAGACATCCATGAAAGTTCATCTCTTTTAGTAGAAATTCCATTTTTGTTGTTGTTGATATTTAGCTGTTCAATAAATAATTGTGATTGCGATTAGAGGAAAAGATCTTGAGGGCAAAAGTATTATGGCGATTGTTGGATCTGCAAATATCATTTGAAAAAAAGTTAGCTCTTTATCTGTGGTAAAACTCGTAACTCTATAATCACTTAGGCGTGCTGGTTGTGCTCTTGATTTATGCCTCTCACCCCTGTTTCTACTCCAGAGTTCAAATGTAAGCTCCTACATGGCAAGAAATCGTTCAAGCCCCGATTTTTGCCGATTCCACTTAAGTAAGCACATTTGCAGATTCAAGTTTGTTTGCCACCCGTATTATTTCCTTCGACTCTTCTTTGTGCTGATAAAAAGTCATGTTTGAAATTCATGAAAATCTGCATTCACTACTAAAATTTTTAATAAAAAAGCTGCTAAAACAAATCATTCATCTATATACGGAAGAAATGAACGTTGGAAGTACGCAAGACGTTCAAATTTACTCCTTGTTAAAAAGAAATAATAAATACCGCAAAACCACAGAATGTGAATCCTCCCCTCTAATTCCAATATGTCACGTAGCCTAAGCGATTACTGTAGAATTCCTTATCTTTCCGTGACTAATTTTTTCCCCTTGTCCATAAATATTTAAAGACGAAAGTTCTAATCTTGTGATATTTTTAATATAGAATCTTTAATAAATTATAGTTACTAATGTACGTTAATAATGTGATTAATGTTCTTTCAAATTTAAAATAATTCAAAGTAATTCGATCCAATTTATCTACATTTCTTTCAGGCCAATTTAAGCGAGTTTATGATAAACTCACAGGAGATCAAAATATGATAAGTTAAATTCAAAATACATTAAATGAATTGAAAAAAATTGATAAATAAAAGAAGTTCATTGATTTCAGTGATGCTGTAGCAAATTCAGAAGAATTTAAATTTTAAATGAGTTTCGGAAAATTGAAAGGAAATCAATAGAATTTTAATGTAATGCCTCAGAATTCAAGGTGAGTTCAAAATACATCAGGATGAATGAAACAAAGACTAAAAAAAATTCAAGAGAGTTCCAAAAAATTCAAAATAATTGAAAGAATTCAGAATAAATTATAAGAATTTATATTGAATTTTAAATACATTCAAATGAATTTAAATGAATTGCAAAAAACATAAAAATTTTCTTAAAATCACGCGATATTCTATGAAAGCTGATGCTCCCTGAAAAACTGCAAAAATTATTAAAATATCTTCAGGGCTTTTAAAATCCCTTTAAAATATTAAAATATCCTGAATCCTGATAAAATTCCTTAGCATCTTTTCAATTGTTTTAAAAACTTATATATCCTGTAAGATCGATTCATATATTCTGAAATACCAAGAAATTCTTTGCAACCGGATGAAATTGTTTTAATCTATTAGAATCATTAAAATCATTGGAAATTTATTAAAATTTCGCAAATCTCTTGATAATTACATATAATTTTTTAAATAATCTTATATATTGAAAATTTATTGAAATAACTTCAAATTATTAAATTCTATCAAGAAGTACCCTGAAATATTTGAAATAATGGATAATCGCAAACTTTGGGAAGTCCTGAAAGAGTACGGTGTAAATGGATGGCTCCTACAAGCGATAAAAGCAATATATATGGGTGGCAAA